>LUCG01306213.1:0-13286 GCA_001633085.1 Carthamus tinctorius
TATATATATATATATATATATATAACGTAGTATTTGAGGCATCTGCCATAAGGACTAAGACCTAAGGGAAATGACTCTCCATTCACAAGCCAATGTAGGTCCACTCAATGGGTCATCACACTTTAAGAAGATGCTGTAGGGTTAGTGATCCTGGTAATATTGTGATATTTTCTGTTTCTCCTTTTTCAGATGTTGGTTATCGATTTCTGGCTTTTACTTGCCATTAAAGAGTTCGTCTCTCTTAACACAATTCCTTGTTGGTCTAAAAAATAAACAAACAAAAAACAAGATAAAGAAGAGACACAAGCAAGAAAGAACATGACTAATTTGTGTTATACCTCATCATTATCATCATTTTCATAGATACCATATCGGAATGCTTGGCTTAAATTATTGGCCAGAGCTGCCACATCATAGTCTCTATCTTGGTAATCATCATCATCACTATCTCTACCACGATCATGAAGTGTAGTAGGTCTCCTGTTAATTTGGTTGGATACAGAAAACAATTAACCAATATGCAACAAAAACAAAATAATACACTGCAATGCAAAAAACTTATATCTCTATGATGGAACTCATAAAATTGTATCATACAACAAATAGATACTAAAGCAAGTCACAGCCATTATCACTGTCATTATCAGGTTTATTGACATACGCCCCAAACAATACTAATTCAATCTTTAATTTCGACAAGCACAAACCTAAAAATAGTTTGTCACCAGTAGAAATCTATAAAACAAAAAAAAAACAAAAACAAAGAAAAACCGTTACTGCCAGCTAGATCGCCCAAAATTAAGTCAATACCAGTAGAAATCCAAAGATCGACAGAAATTAGGGTAGGCCGATAGTGATTCATGAGGTGGAATGGCTAGATAATAATTTTGTAAGAGTTTCCAAAAAACATTTCACTTGATATTTTGGTGTATGGCAACATGAATGCGATGAGGACCACAAAACGAAGTTAAATAAGTAATTAATTGTTTTAGAAATGAGATCATCAAAAGTTACCAACAGATATACTTCATAAATAGAAAATATCGAGCCCTCTAAGAGTAACCTTTAGCCACCACTTGCACTTCGAGTCTAGTGTGAAATCCATCATCATTGAGCATTGTATACACAAACAAAGTTGTTAAAGGCTCATGGCGCACTTACGAGCAAAGGGGTCCCTAGCACTAGGCGCGAAACCCAAGCCGGCAAGTGAGGAGCGTCTTATCAATATATATATACAAACACACAGTTCAAACAACTCAGATATGTATCAGCCAAAAACCAATATATACATGATGCCACACAAAATAATAGATGTACTGTGAAATACCCACCCACACGCCCATTGGTAGACATTTTCGAGAGCGTTGCGTTTAGTAAGTACATCTGCATGCCACTCTACCCATTCATTATTACCCTGTCAAAAAGTACCATGACATCAGATATAATCGTACAACGCAAAAAAAAATACACTCACAATAATTTAGTCACACATTGTATCATCTCAAGCAGATGACATTCGGTTTTGTACCACAGTAAAAAAGAATAACTAAAAGAATTCCGAGTAGGAACTCATCGCAGACATCAAAATTCCAAGATCAGCGATAAGAAAATAATGTGAATATGATTCGTCTAAAACAACTACCTATACGGGCCATTTCCTTCCAAGTCATCTTTGTATTTTTAATTTTTATGCATACAGCTTATTGCTATATAATAATTTGAACTATAAAGCATGTTACAAAATACTTCAAAAATATCAATAAAGAAAACCTGCAAATACGACTCAATGTAGCCGTTATGAGCCCCCTGTTCAATAAGTTTGTTTGCTATACGTGTCATGTGTCCAATATTTCCTATCCTTGGCAGGCTTCTTCCTTCAGCAGGGATTGTTGGCTGCAACATGTATACACTGAATTCAATTAACTATGGACCAATAATATTTCCTTCAAGCATATGCATAAGTGAACCCCAAGAACCCCCACAAGAAAACAATAATCTTGATAGTTTAAGAAAGTTAACCATTACATTCTTTGGATCAGCATCCAATGCACAATGCTTCTCAGCATCAAGAATTTTCCTGAGAAGATGACAATCTTCAAGAATATGCTTAATGAGTGAATCATTCTTACTCTCAAGGCAAGAATCTATTATCTGTTCAATGTGGTGATGAATGAAGTTATTGTATGGATACCTATAATCATCAAAACAAAGTTGGGTTAATATAGATCTATATCTTTGCCATAGAACATTTCTGAAGATAACATGGCTAAGTGGAGAGCACTTACTCAAAAAATAATTCTATAATACGTCTTAAGGCACCAAGGCGGATCAACTCCTTCTCAGCAGCTTGGCTACTAACAGTCATTAGGACCGAGATGAATTCAATAATCTGAAATTTTCCATTGTTGAGTGGCAATAAGTTATTTCAAATGCAAAACAGAGGAAATCAAGAAAGAAATAAATCAAGGTATGATAATCTCAAGTTTCCCCTTGTCACTTCTAAATCATTTATCCTACTTTGGTTTTTACTAGAACATATACCCAATCAGTCAATCACTCACATTGGAAGCAAATTACTGATGCCTAAAACTGAAGTACAAAGATAACCTTTAGGCGATGTTTCCCCAGAGGTGGCTGCAGCTTGCCATATGTTGTAAATAAAACATTCTCTTCTGCTGAAACATCCAAGAGCTTTAACAAACTTCCTGTACATCCAAAACCCAATTCTCAATACTTTAGTTCAAACCTTTCAAAGAAACAGCTTAAAATTTCCTAAGACAATGTGACAAATGACAATAAAAAGCACATGTAGCGAAAAAATCAAAAGCCCACTAGAAATTTACGGAAATGGTATTTTATTTATAGTTTCAATAAAGTGAAAGAGAGTACAGCAGAAATCACTAATTTTTCTATGTCACTGGTTGTAATATCAATCTGGTCTCCCATCTTTGGGGAAAAAAAGTGAACTACTTTACTAATATTAGGGGACAAGGAATAGAAGAAAATCTGCCAAATGTAGCAAAGTAGTACCTTGTAGCTACAATGACACATGTAGGGATGTTAAATTCCAATTCACTGTATAATTAATGACTGTCTGAATATCTTACCCACATATATATCCGGTGTGTGCATTTGTGTTTGATTCAATTCTAATTTCACGACTGACAGCAGCTATATCTTACAGCAAATATATTCACGAAATAACCAATACCTAGGCTCCCCAGCATGCCTTCCACAGTCTCAGGTTTGGCTGTTACTACAGATCCATGAGGCGACTGCCGATTGTAGATGTAATATGTCCCCGAGGTTAGCCTCTTAGGATCCAACAAAGATATGCAGACAGACAAAGAATGAACTAGAACTGATTTTGGCCGTGAGTCCTCCAAAGCATGGCGAAATAATCTTGTTATGAAACTGCAAAATCATATATATAAAAAAGTTCATGTGTTCGTCAATTGATAAAAAAAGCGTAGGTGTTAAGCCTTCCCCCCCCCCTCTCCTNAAATGTAAATGCTAACCTTGGGCTGGATATTTTGGCAGCCAGTCCTGGGGGAGCATATCTGGTTATAGCACAAAGCGTTTCTGCTGCATTGCCATGAACTTCAGGACAATCCTTCAACAGAACAATTGAGTTGTAAACTTTAGTTATTAGTTCATAATTCCAAATTGTCCGGAAAATAGAGCATGAATAGGTGATGAAAACAGTGCATAACTTCAGAAGCACTTATTAGAGAGAAAATCATGAAGATAATGGAATCTGTTTTTTGGGATAATCTAAGTTGCCATGATGTTCCATTTATTGAAGATTGTTAGTAGATAAGAAATTTTAGTTATGTACCGCCAAATAGGTATTCAACCTTCTTTTATGTTTCTTGGTCGGTGATCCATGAGCTCATTCCCTCAAGTAATAAGCATTTGCTTGAATTCGAATCACTCAAATGATACCAAAGTGTAGGCTCGACCCCCAAAACCCTACTCCTACTAAAGAAGCTATTGATGGTGTTACTGGTAGCAATAATTGCCTCAGAGGACTAACCTAGCATGGTTGAGATAATTTGGGCCCTTGTTGCCATCTCTGGCATTACAATATAAGCATCAAGGGTTCAAAACCACAAGGATTGTGGCACAGTGGTTGAGGCCCTGGGGGATGTGGTGGAACATCCCATCTACCCAGGGTTCAATTCCAAGCCTATGCAATAATTGTGGCCATTGAGTTTATCAAGGCTGGTTTCTTACAGACACAGTCATAATTTGCCGGGATTTGCTTGGGAATAGCTTAGGACACCCTTCCAAAAAAATATAAGCATCAAACCATCATCATAGTTTGCACGTTCTCCTACAGTTTAGTCGAACCCAGATCTTCCTTCCCAAGGATCATCCTCTGGTTGAAGAACATCTAAAAAGTCATTGGTTGAGTAGTCTAGTAACGATCAACTTAGTTGTGTGATCAAGTCGCCAAGTGTAGCAGTGGTCATTAGTTACCTCAAGCGTGCAAAATAGTTACTTAGCTAAACCTTGATGTTTGTATTTGTAATTTAATAAATGACTTGAACATATATAAAAGGAGGAGTTCCAGAATTAAAATTCTGTCAAGTGAGCAGATTTAGCCTAACCTTGAACTTTCACAAATAGACTAATTAGCTCATAAATGATAATTTTGTCAAAAAAAACCAAGCTTAAACGGTTTTGGAAGCAAAATAAACTCATATGAGAATACTACGTCAAAAATACAAATGTTTATAGATGAGGTACAGCTTGAGAAACAATTACATATTTTACTTCAAATTCCCAAGCACTCTTAATGAAGTAAAATGACACTCCAGCTCATTTTGACAGACATTTAGTTAGAAAATGCCGTGATATCATGAACCCCAAAAGCAAAACCAGTGAGTTTCCTACATTACGAAGAAGTGTTAACGTCATGTTTTTTAGATAGATTAAGAAGTCATCAAATTTCCTTTAAAATCAAAGTTCGACAAAATTTCATGGCATACCAAGACCATATATTCTTGAGTTCGCAATTAATTAGGAACTATAACAATTCAAAATCGTCAAGTGGGATTTACTGGGTCAATTTGGTTTGGTTTGGTTTAACAATTCATGATTGATGGATGGCGTTTAGATAATTTTTCCTTATTATGCTTTTCGACCCATAAACCCTCTTGTACATTATTTATACCAAGTCTTCCCTAAATATTGAGCATCTATAAGAATCCTAATTACTCGCGAAGATAAATGAAGATCATATTGTGCATCTATCCACAAAAATATTAAGACAGTTTGGGGTGTAACCCTTCCTTTTCTTCTTCTTGTTCTTATCCAGTTTGAGGGATATATCAAGGTGTTATCCACTCATCATTGAGTTATAAACTTAGCAATCTGGAGAATCATAACATCAACCTTTGGAAATATGATCATTGGTATTTTAGTAGCTTAATAACGCCTTAATAATTTATTTCAGAATTCCGCAACCAATAGCCAATTGAATTTAGAATTCCGTATTTTCGTTAACTTTTTATACAGTCAAAGCAATAGAGTTGCAAGTGGTACCCATGCATTGGATAGAAATACAACTTACCGTAGAACTGAGCTTGTCAACAATCATCTCCAATACATTTGTATCTTCTAGCCACTGCATTGAATCTACATAGCTTGTGTAAAGATGTTCATCAGCACCAATCAGACGAATAAGAACCTGTTACAAGAAGAAGAAAAATTAGAAGGGACGCAGATGCTAATACAGTAATAAAAAATAGTAACTTTCGATGATTCACCTCCATGATGGATGTAATTCCTATAAGGTCAACCAGCTTTTTGATAATATCCTGATGGGCCTGACCACCAAATCATAAAAACTTAAAGATTTGAGTGTAAGAAAATAGTATACATGGTATATATACTCGAATAGAGTTCAAACAAAATGAGGCCTCCCAAGTTTCATTGATAAAGAGGGAGAGCAAAAACATGCATATACAAGAGTGACATGGCAAGCAAAAGACTTTAATGAATCAAAAGGTGCAGTATATGTATGGCAGGAATGTTAACACGAAATCCATCATGAAACAGCCTTCAGATGAAACCAAACCAAAGCACGAATCCCACAAAGAGTAGGGTCTGTGTTGGGTAGAATGCAGGCAGATCTTACCTAAGGCTGTTTCCGTGAAGAAACTACACAACCTTTAGATGTTGACCCAAAAAGAACAAAAAAGTTAATTTACCTAAATCGTCCATATTAATTGGCAACTTACTTGAATATAGTTCATTAAGGGAGCTGTCTTCCGCATCAAGAGGCATACAACAACCTATAGAAAGTAAAAAATATTCAGCAATCCGAACGATAGATTTGGAACACAATGCATATTTGAGAAGGGAACAAAAAACCGAAATTGGTGAAGCCTAGGTCTCCGAAAAAACAGATTAAATGTACAATAAGTAAAAAAACAAAATGGCGATTCGAGTGAACTTACTTTACTGAAATAACCAGCCAGTAGAGCACTATGAGGGTGTTCTGGTTCAAGGAAGGAGAACAACAAGTTCATCAACTGCAACAAGATACAAAAAACTTATTTCACGAACACTTCCGATTCTCAACTGAATAAACTAAAGATGGATCAATTGTTCAATACCTCCTCATCCTCAACCAATGCTTTGAGAATGATATCGACTTCACAGGTAAAGATCTCACAAGCAATAAAAGGGAACCTGGAAGATAGTTAATGCTTATAAGCATGGAAATACAAGAAGAATACAGGTAGATCAAAATCCACTTGGATGAAAGCATCTGAAAAAACTTGCGCACAAACACCTACTTAAAAGTTCTCCCCTTTTCAGCATCTTCAGGAGATTCTTCCACTATGTACCGAATGAGTTGTTGAACCTGAGTCCTTTCCCTCAAACTGCAATCAATAGTTAAAAGTAAATTCTACATGTTACAACTGAAGTGATGGTAATTAACTTTACTAAAGCATAATAGAATTATAAATCAAGTTATCAACTACCATAAAAAGATATGAACAAGAGGCACCATTATATCATGTAGTGATACATTCAATAACCCATAAGAAGTGTTCTAAAACTCCCCTATCTAGAACCATTTAAGCTGCCACCAAGGTGTTAAGTGTCCCCAAACCGCTTGAACTAGATTCGGCTGCTTAATATACCACCTAGGTGTTCCGCTCCAATTAGCCATTATCGTATAAGTGTCTCAAAAATTATGCATGCCTTAACCAATTTTCTCAACTTAGAGACAGTCTTTGCATCTCCTTTCAGCGATTTGTGTAAGTGGAAAAATGAAGTTAGTCACTAACAAAAATAATTGCATCAAAACAATATAGCATCAAAACCTAAACCACCATTCTTTTACACGTTTTATAATAAGTATATCTCATATATTTTAATAAGCCCTTATGCTTCCGCTTAATCCCCATGTAGGCTATTAAGATTTAAAAGATCGCAAACTCCATAGCTCCACATAGATGCTGTTTGTTCTTAAGAGTTGTTGAAGTCTTAAGCCTTATGTCACTTTTATTGATAAGGGATGGTGCTGAAGTATGATGGTAGAATCAATAAGTCTGTTTGTTTTTGTAAACTGATGCATGTCTACATGTATGTATTTGTCTTTTTTACCATTCAAAATATGTAAAATAATTATCATGAAATCTTTTGTAACTATAACACTCATTTTCAAACAATAAATGTTCAACATTGCCCATCTATTTCAAACCTATTTCCAGAATTCTTTTGGTGCTTATAGAGCCATATTAGCTCATAGATATATCAAGTTGACACCATAGAAGAGGACTGAGTCAGTAGTTAAATGGCCCTTCCACTTCAGCTTCAAATAAGTCCCCCTAATCCTCCAACAAAGAACAAGACGTATACGCTAGTATTGTTAACAACGAAAATTCAAATCTCAAGTTTGACAACTGAACTACGCAACTAACTTATGACTTCAGTTCTTTGAGAGTGATGGTTTTAGAGAACTTCATTATACACTAAACCAACGCAAGATCCAAGAATGTATAAACAACATTCTCAACATATAAGTATTCCACCATCTCAATCTCTCTCTTAAGACAAAAGTATGATACAACAAATCAACAAATGCACACGTCTCATGATTATCTATTTATCCACCAGAACTCATAAATACACCTGCTTTGACTATGCCCAACTACAACTTTGCTGTACTAATTTGGTGCAATGTTCTCTTTTTTCTTTTCCTTATCAAAAAAAAAACTTTGCTGTACTAATAAGATAACTTGGCTTCACACACATTACTGAGTTCCATATGATCATGCATATATACATGTGCAAGTTTCGTTACCTGTACCAAGAGCAACTAATATGCACATATGAAAGACAATTAAAAGGTTGTCCTATTATGAAGACTCAAATTTCGCTACCCATACGCGGAAGGAGCAGTCTGTTTGCTATGTAAAATACAACTCGCAACATGTGCAAAAATAGATAAATGTAGCTTAAACAAAACAAGAAGCAACTACCTTGCATTTGAGCATTTGAACCATAGTATAAAGTGACATAACAGCACAAGTGAACATTAGATGCTACAAGATACCATGGAATCAAATATAGCTCAACTTATGGAACTTACAAATTAATAAGCCGGTTATTAAGAGCTTTGCATTCTTGAATTATTTCGTCCTCGTCTAGAAGCTCCTCTAATGTAAATTTTTCCTTGTCCAAAATTGTATCCACCTGGATCAATAAAAAGTGAGTATGATCTCTGACCATTCAAAAACAGAGTAATTGGAATTGAAATCTTATCACAGATTAACGATTCAGATCACAAAGAACATATACGGCATTCATATCTTTCTTTACCTTTCCTTGAGAAATTAAATCATATGTGGCACTTTCAATATCCTTGACATTAACAAAAACAATGAAGGTATCTACATAATCACAAAATTCACGAGACGCATGCCATGTATTACTTATTAAACCAAACATATTAATCAGCATGATTCAAGAAAATCCAGCAGGTGCCAAAGTCATATCTAGAAGGTCGCAAATATAAGAGCTAATAATCAAGTATATACCCAGATCTTACCCTTACATAGAGATATTGCATGATATGAACTCAATCTATTCTTTCCCAAGTGTATGGCATAACCTCTGAAATTGACTTTACTTACGTAGTTACGTGATGTTTGTTTTTTATGAGGTGCTAAACTCTGAAGTCCTATTTCACTTTTTATCGGAAAGTGGCAGTACTGAAGTGTGAAAGCAGAATCACGAAGATTAATTGTTTCAGTGAACTAATAAATGTCTAAATGTGTGTGATCATCTATTGGAAAGGAAGTTTGATGTCGGATACTTCAAAAAGACAAAAACCTGTCATCACGCCATTAAAATCAATGCCATCAAGAGCAAAACACACACAATATGCACCCATTATCACTTACAGTTTACTCTCTAGGTCTCTGATACCAACAACCTCTTGCATCCTAGGCATCAGCCCCAAAAACGTGCAACGTAAACAAGTCACCAGCCTACCCTCCTAAAGCAGGCTCCAAATCTTCGGTCCATCAAGAGAATGTGCCTGATGTTCACAGGGGCCAGAAAGACTCGGTCATAGGAACTTAGACCACCTATGCGCTGGTTCTATCATGCTCTCTAGGTATTTATAGATGTGTAACTGTAATGTGCGATCTACATGTAACACTGCAGAAACGGTGCCACGTTTTAGTCCTACAAACCTATAAAAGGTTACATGGTGCATTCTAACTTTAAGTCTGAAAAAGAAACCTTCGATGAATTTTCATTCAATAATAAGATCTTTACTAAATTCATTCTCTGGTGCCCACTTTCCATCTAACCTCGTTTAAACTGACCACATTTTACCATTGGAGATTCAACTCAAACAGGGAACAACTTTGTTCTTGCCCAAAATATTGAACCATTGACAAGAGTTTCTATGTCTTTCATCTTCACTGATATGAATTTGGTGAAACAACTAACGATTGAACTTAAATGGTTTTCAGAGGTTAAGTATTTACAGCAAACTTAAAACTAAAGAGAATTATATGGCCAAGGAGAGCAATTGTTTGAAGAATTAAGAGTATGTATGTACAACGCAAGTACAAGATGAAACATACAGGTCACAAGAAGAAGTTGAATTCATCAAATTCAAAATTAGTGCAGAATACATGTCCTGAGATAGAAGAAATAGGGACAAAAAGATTGGTCCAAAATTCAAACAAAAGCCAGCTCGCAAAGGAGTTCTAACTTGATGTTTACAAATTGGAAAGAGAAAGAAACGCATGTTAATGAGAAAACTGAGCTTCCTTCTGTTGTAACATTCCGACATTTGTTGCCAATAATATATAAATGGGAGAAACATCTAACTGAAGAACACTGACTAAATGACAAATCAGAAAAGGAAGAAAGAGCCCAGGTAATGAGATTTAACATAGAATCTAGCCGAAGAGAATAGTTAAAACCACATGAAAAGAAATAAAAGGGGGCTAATCTACAAAAGAGAAAATGAAGTTTCCAACAGCTTTAGAGCTCAAACACATGAAATTGTGTGTCTCGAGGACGGGTAAAGCCTCTCTTTAGAAAACAAAAAAACAAAAATCCAGAGGAAAAAAGCCCAGCATTTGAAAGAAAAATAAGAGAAAAAGATAGCATACTATTTAGGGTGGGAAGGGTGAAAGGAATGAGAAGAAAGAGAACATTAAGATGGTATCGATTTATGCTAGAAGGTGGGAGTAAAGATTACGAATACAAGTACAAGAAAGCTTGTTTTTACGGATTTGATTAGTGATTGGGTCCCAAAGCAAAACAAATCAAGACAAGAAGAAAAAAAGGGATGGGGAAGTAAAGAGAAATGTGGTACACATGTAGCAGCTTTTGGAACACTAGAACAACAATGAGGAAAACAAGAAAGGTGGCCACTGTTTAGTGAGATTTATGTTTGATCAAGTGTATTATCCCTGTAAATGGACATATACAGTTTTCTCCTTGTCTATGGTATGATCTGAATCAAACTATTTTGCTGAAGACAGCAACAAAATGAATGAACTTCTCTGGTATATGGCCAAGGAAGTTTGTTATTTAAGTTATGTGAGACATTGAGATTAAGATGGATACACAGGCGAGGAATGCTAGAGATCTGTGTACAACAAGTGCCGGTGTTTGATGCAGTAAAGATCTTCCTTTCGTGCTGAAAAGGGTGTTCCATAGCAGCAGCCTGCAAGGTGCTAGGTGGTTGCTGTTATTTCTGTACTGGTCTAAGTATGTTCATAGTTGGGTTACCTAGGACCAACATGCAACAACTATTTGGGGCTCCTATGACACATAAAAATCGTAACTATGGTTTATGGCTTTTAGGTTACCTTACATTAACATATATTTCTTTATCCTGTTCAAATACACATATTGGAGCGGGAAGGCAATCGATAAGGTATAGCCACCCAAAATGGAGATATTTTAAATTACACATACCAAACCACTTTACGTTGTCGACAATCATATTACATTTTTTCTGACTTCCCCAAACCCATCATCAAGCACCACAAAAGGTTCAGCATGTTCCATGTGTAAATATGAAAGGGTTTACACATGAACTGGTATCAGATGTGAACAATTAAACCATCCACCACTTGGTTCTTTTCTCTATAACCACACAGTTCCATCAGAAACCAATCGGTTCACTATTTACGCAAACTCATGCAATTCCTTCCTAAATCTAAGACATCAGAGAAACTCAAACTTTTCTAATGCATAGTTTCCAGCATCTGGGCCTCTTGAAAACAACAAAAGTTCAGACTAGTACACATAACCTTAATTAAACAACCTCAAAATCCATATCACCTTTTTTCCATCCAATTCATTCCATTTCCTCCCATTTTCCTCATCAAACAAACATACCAATTAAAGAAACAAGCTTATGATATTAGCTTAGATAGTAACTAATCAAAACCAGGATCTAAAGATATCTAATAAAAGCATCTAAACCAATTTATAAAGATAAATAAAAATCCAAGATTTACCGGAGACGTGGTGGACAAGCCAGTCATACGCCAAAACATCTTCAAATTCGATTGAAATCGATTAAATCCAGATCTGAAACGTAGCTTAGAGATCCCCGGAAGAAGGTGGAAAATCGAAACCCTAGAATTCGAAAAATGGGATGAAAGAAGAAATTGAAAAAGAATTGGTGGATTTGGAAGAGGTGTGATTGATTGAAGGAAAGGGTTATTAGAGAGAAATATATATATCTCTGTTGCAACTATCTCCTTCCTTATGTGTTCATCGATCCATTTTCAAATTCTGGATGCAATTATTTTAAAAACTAATAATAAAAAAAGACAAAAAAATAAAACATTTTTATTTCTTTTAGTTTTATTTGATTATTAAACTTTTAAAATCCTTACTAAAATCAAAAAAAAACGATTGATAAAAAAAATTTATTGAACATTATTATACGTTCAAACGTTAATTTTTTAAGAAAAACCATTTTTTACGAAAAAAAATTTTATGTATATGATTTTGTACCGATGGAAAAAAATAGACGCTGGCGACTTGTCACACGATAAAGTCGCGGGCAAGCCGCGTAAGTCGATAATCATATATGATTTTGTTCGCAAATCATATATGGTTTTCTACGTGAATTGTTGTATGTGAATTATATTTGATTTTGTACATAAAAAATGTTTTTTGTAAAAAAAAATCTTAAAGAGTTAGCGTTCTCTCGTATGAACTCACTCCTATTGTGATAATGAATTAAGTACATAAAATAATAGGTATTTTATTTGTTTAGAGGTTCAAAGTTTATGCAACTTGATTCCTATGTTGGTGTCAAAGTATAATCCATGTATTTATGTTATCAATGATTTGGATATGTGAGTTTTGATTGATTTAGATCTGTATTATAGACTTGTGTTAATCTTTTTTTTTATTATTTAGATAAGTATTTGTAACTAAAACGAAAGGTTTAAAATTAAATACAACTTCAGTAAAGTTGGGTTATTCAGGGACGTTTGGTTTGCATAATGTTTTTGAATGAAATAGAATTTGGCAAAAGAATTTGACTTTGAAGGAATTGAAATAAAATGTTATAAAGTTTGACCACATATTTGGTTGACAGACATGAAATAATTAGAATCTGTTTGTTTGGTTCACATAATATAACTTTGAAATTTGAATGAAATAGTAGTTTATATGGTTTGTACAATTATACTAAGTAGATCATTTGTATTTAAAACTCCATATATATTTCATTTCTACGTAAATAAACACCTTCATATGAAACAATT
>LUCG01306216.1:0-12279 GCA_001633085.1 Carthamus tinctorius
AGTTTCTTCTCTTGTCGGAGCCTCCGGCCAAAGATCTGTATTGCCGGCGGAGTATACACTAGCGGAAACGGAGAAAAAGTGTGTGTGTGTGTTTTGCTTGCTTTGTGATTCCTATGAGAAAATTGAGTTTTTGAGTTTTGACCATGGAGTCTTCAATGGCGGACGGTACCACGTAGGTTACAGGGGTTTAACCAATAGGTAAGGTCCACGTGGCAGATATGTGTCACTTGGAGTGCTGATTGGGATAATTCGAGGGTGGTTTCGTCTTTTAAATTATAAAGTTACATCTAACCCCCCTCTACTTTAATCATCTCCTTCTTACACCCATAATTGCTAAATTACTATTTACTATTTGACAGTTGACATTATGCAGAGACCGGAAATATAAATTGGACCTTAGGAAAGATGCACATGCTAAAAAATATAAACCAAAAAATCCTCTATCATAATCAACCAAAAAAGCCCTTTAAAATCAACTAAAAAATTTTAAAATTTTCTTTTAAACCATCAAATTCTACTAAAACACATTGAACAACTTTTTATATCTTTCACCACCCTTAAAGTTGATCCCACTGAACAAAATTCTTGTATCCACTGTTACTATTGGATTGGATCATGAATCAAATATAAACATATGGATTTTTATAATCTTAAATATTCAAACATGATCACGAGCACTTTGATTAACTTTATGGTACTGTAAGGTTAACAATTGAGAAAATACCGTCAAGATTGAAGACTCAAACTGATGACTATTGCAAAACAAATCCGAAATCTAATCAGTTGAACTATTACCACATAATTACTTTGTATTCTTCTTCTTCATCTCTTTTGGTATTTAGTTTGAAGGTCTTCAATTTATGGTTTAAAAAAATGAAAGAACATGAACCCAAAATTAATACTAAAACACCCTTAAAACGCTAGTCTTTTATAGCGCGAAAAACAAATTAGAGATTGGGAAGTAGGCCTTCTGTCGCAAAGCCGGTTATAAAATAACTTGTTATAGTCCAACCAATTACCATCCATTACGATCTTTTACCTTTTTATGTTATTCAATATTCACATCACCATTTTTGGACTTATTTTGCCAATTGGTTCGACTCTACATCGATATATGAGTTAGGGGTTGTTTGACTTGTTTAATAGTTTGGTGCACAATGATTAAAGGAGTTCTAAAATACAAAATCATTTTGAAATTTTAGAACTATTAAAAGACTAAGACATTTTTTCACAAACAGATTTACCTCTTACGTTGTGTTCTCGAGTTTTTTTAAACGGTTTATTCACACAAATTAAAACACTTTCAAAAGTTCCAAATCGAACATTTGATCGTGTTTCCAAAACCTGCTTCTTTTAGATACTACAAAAACTCAATTAAAACCTTAGTTATACTCATTACGAGTTTCTAGAGAGGTTGGTTAAGAACCGAGATCCATTATAGCTAATGCCTGTTAAAACAGGATCAAGACCAACTATGGCTAGGACTAGTCATGGACTCGGTTAAAGGCCCGATCAATTAACCGGGCCGGTTCCAATAACCGATCCATACTGGTCTTAAACCAGGCCAGGCCCAAATTGGTCCCAGTTCCTGGCGAGGCCTGGCCCAAATGGCTATGTCTATTTGTACATAGAAAAAATAAAAGACCAATAAATAACCAAATATAAGAAGCAAGCAAAAAGCAAAATGGTTGTAAAGAATAACATCTCACAATCATCATCATCATTTTCATCATGTAACTGTATACGCCTTTTAATCTACAAACCTTAATACAACAATTTGTACACACACCTTCTCGGTTTCCTACTCGCCCGATAAACTCAACTCATCCATAACCCGGCCCAACCCGTTTCCGTCATCCGATCCCAATCCCGACACGGACCCATTCTCACCCTTCTCTTCTACACATTCGCGAAACCTGAAACAACTAATCAGATGGTCGTTCGTGAGTCCCGCCACTTGTAGAAACGAGTAAACGACCGTGGGACCCACGCCTCGAAAACCCCGTTTCACCAAGTCTTTGCTTATTGAGTCGGCCTTTGACGTCTTGATCGGTACTTGGCGAGGGTAGCGGAATTTGTTCACAATAGGCTTATGGTTTACGAAACCCCATATGTACTTGTCAAAGGATCCGAACTCATCGGCTATCTGCAACATCCATGAACATCAAACTCCATGCAAATGCATTGCTAACACATGTTTCTAATCTATTTAATCTTATTGGTTTGGATGGATTATAATTATTTAAATAAAAATAGTTTGCTTCTTTCTTTCTTCATATTAGGAGGTGTTTAACAACATTAACAGATAAGCTAGTTGTTGGCTGCTAACTGATAAGCTTGCTGATAGGCTAGATCAGGGACGGTCCAAAAAAATATTCAAACAGTGGCATCGTTTGACTATAAGAAACAAATATAGGGAAATTTTTCAAAAAGTGGCACCATTTGACTATAAGAAACAAACAGTTAATTTTTTTTGAACGGTGACACCATTTGACTAAGAAAGCGACACGGACAAGATTAGATCTTGGGTCTGGGGGTGGAAGAAAAGCCTTGCAAACCAACTCTACCAAAGAAAACTTGTTCTCATTGTAGTTTCAAAATATATACGATGGCACACAAATTAATACGGTGGCACGTTTCATGACAACAATTTTTTTTACACTCGATGACACAGGCCACCGCATGCTTTGAATTGCGTTCGTCCCTGAGCTAGATGACAACGTAAGATCAAATAAAATGCTACGGTTTTTGGTCATTTATGTAGAATATACGGGACATAATTGGGAAAAAAAAACAGTTAAATAAAGCCCCTAGAGCTTATTGAAACACTATGTGAAGTAGCTTTTTTACAAAAAAACTACCTTATGGGCTTAGTCCCATGGCTTGCCAAACAAG
Source organism: Carthamus tinctorius (assembly GCA_001633085.1). Taxonomy (NCBI): domain Eukaryota; kingdom Viridiplantae; phylum Streptophyta; class Magnoliopsida; order Asterales; family Asteraceae; genus Carthamus; species Carthamus tinctorius. The sequence continues at coordinate 2,896 of LUCG01306216.1, forward strand.
GCTTTCAATAAGCTTAAGAAATAAGCTAGCTTATGGTCAAAGAAGCAGATAAAAAGTTGCCAAACAAAACAGTTTCTTTAGCATGCTAAATTACCTAACTACCCATAAACTTGATCACAAAATGGTAGCAAATTATCTGTTTGTGACATATGAATGATGCAGCTACATGCTGTAAAGATAGAATTAAAAAAGAGAGTTGTTTCTTCATTGGTTTCTTCAACCATAAAAAGTGTTCACAAAGCAAATAAGCAGAAAATAATTTGTAGACTACCAATAAAAAAGCACAAGAAATACCTTGCAAACTTGGCGTGCATTTTCGATAATTCCTCGTAATTTCACCTCTGAAAGAAGGGAATTTGCAGGGTTTCCTGGTGCCACTATTTTCTTATCATTCAATTTCGAGACCGCAATAGGGTCGAATTCATGAAACACTTCTCTGTGTACACACATTTCATTTCGAATTAGTGAATGTTATTATTGCACAACCGAACAGAAATACTCCCTATTCCCCCAACATAAGTGTCCACTTTCAAAAGTAGGCGCTTACTTTCCAATTTTACTCTTAATTATGAGATGGAGAAATTCATTACTCAATCTACTATTAAGGGGTAAAATTGTCGTTTGGTTTTGAATTAGTGAAGATTATTATTGCACAACTGAACAGAAATACTCCCTTTGTCCCAAAATAAGTGTTCACTTCCAAAAGGAGGTGCTTGCTTTCCAATTTTACCCTTAATTACAAGATGGAGAAATTCATTACTCAATCTATTGGTAAGGGGTAAAATTGTCATTTAGTTTCGAATTAGTTAAGTTTATTATTGCACAACCAAACATTAATACTCCCTCTCCCCCAGAATACGTGTCCACTTTCAAAAGTAGAGGCCTACTTTCCAATACTACCCTAATTATGATGTGGAGAAATTCATTACTCAATCTATTACTAAGGGGTAAAACTGTCATTTAGTTGATAAAAAACTGTGTGCCTTTTTTATTGTGGACATACGTTTTGGGACAGAGGGAATACATTTTCTCCTTGGGAAAAAGACGATATGCAACATACCGAAACAAATGCCTTTTGTTGAGGATAGTGGGCCACGTGAGTTCAGCCAAAGCAGTCGATAAACTGAGCAATTCGAACAATTTCCTGAAAGACGTCATTTGAGGTCAAATATGATTTGATGATTAGAGAATGATTCTGCATTTGATTAAAATATTGATAAGAAGATGCAAAAAGATCTTATGTTGCATACTTGTCGTCGTGTACCGGGACTCCCCATTCTTCGTCGTGAAAAAGAGCGTAACAAGGATCTTCAAAAAGGAAACAAATACAAATCAGGAGTTGTTATGCAGAGGATAATATAGGCAAAAGAATTAGAAGCAAATGTGGCTTTAAAACGTGCGGCACTTGAACACCATAGTACAAATTGAAAGAAGGCAAAGGATCGTGTGAGAAGTTGAGTTAACTTGAGAAGTGGATCTGAACCCTTTAATCTCAAGCCCACCAAAGAATCGTGCTTGATACGGGGATTGATCCGGTTCATCTCATCCTCATGTGTATGCAACGGTTGATAACCACTTCTCATGTTAACTCATCTTCTCACAGGAACCCAACCCATTGAAAGAACGTGTCACCACCAATTTATAGAATAACTTTCCCTTTATTTGACCAAGGCAGATTTGCAGAAATTGGGTATACGTATATGGAAGTTTGGAACCTCCTGTTATATCCACAATTCCACATAACTATACAGCATAGACAACGTTTATTGATGGTATTTATGTTTATAGGTTCAGGATTGAGCAAGCTACGTACACATAATTAGAGGTTAAAACTCGTTATTTCTACATTAGCTAGACAGGATGGTTACGATAGTGTAGTTGAGCATGTAAATGCCCACAAATTAGTTGCACTTTTGGTAAATCAAACATTTTGGGAATTACGGTACTGAACTTTGGAGCAACCATTATAACTACATTTGTTAAGCTATCCAACTTGTTTACTTGCCGTATTCAAACTAAATTTGAAACCTTATGAAGCCAAAGAGTTCTATAATGAGTATACCAAGCAATTATTGTGATCCTAAACTGGAAACACGGTCAAGATCATGAAATGCTATAGGAGTTATCATGGAGGTATGGCAAAACGTAGTGGTTTATGTAATACATACTTAATCTTCCTATTGTTCAAATGACACTAGGATATGGGCACACCACTCCTTTCCAAGTCTTGTGTTGCTACACAGTGTGACAAATTGCTACTGCCATCTTAGCAGATCAGTAGAACACATTAAGGGATTGTTTGGTAGTTGCTGAATGGTTTGGTGCAGGATGATTAAGTGGCAGAATGATTATGGAACTCTTATGATACAATGTAAAATGAAATATGGTGGTTTGGCAATTGTTGAGAATGAAATTAAGGCATTGAATAGTTAAGGGAGGTCCAAGATACAAAATCATTAAGAGGGTTTTGGAACCATTAAGAGGCAGACCTTCTTTTTGGCGATGCAGAGGTTGCCTTACCTTTTAGTGGAACTATTAAGAGGTAAACAAAACAGCCCCTAAGGAATAAATTAGGAAATATGTGATTGAAGAAAGTTCCAGAGCATGGTCGTTATAGGGACTAGGTTATAAAAAAATGAGATATGAATAGAACCCAACTGCCTGAGTTTGCGAGAAGTCTGGTCGACGTCGGTAATTATATGCTAATCGGTGAACAGAGGAGCCGAGGACAACGATGGCCTGACTAGTGTTCACTGAATCAATGCTTTGCGAATCGTATGCTAATCGGTGAAACTTTTGTTACTCACTTTAATGAGCCATCAATTTGACTCCCTAAACCCCTAACCCTAATAACACTAAAAGCCCGAAAAGGAAATAGCAGATTCCACACCGCTTTTTGATAATGAAATCACAGACAAATAGCGGTGACACAATTTGCCACCTCGATTTTGCAATATTCGCAGCCAACCATGTAAGGACGATTGACTGGCTAGTGAGTATGAGTTCAAACATCCAAAACTAAGACACTATCTTTTAAGATTTGGAGAGACGAGAGATCAATCAGAGTTATTAATTGGACTCAAACTAGTAAGGAAAGACTTAAAACGCTTACAATCTGGCCCCCTTCAGAAGGAGCTACACTTTGAGTTTGGAAAACCGAAATATGTATTTTCAAGTTCAATATTGTTGCCACTTGCTAATGCGAAAAATAATAATAAACCACCATGTAATTTCAAGCTACAGATTGAAAATGTTCACGACAAATTAGTTATAACATCCATATCCACTTTTGTTTGCAATGTACCAGGGGTTTTTTCAAATAAAAAAAATAACATGTAGTTCTTCATTTTGTAAGAGGGAATGCATGTTTACTCAAGTTTCTAGGTCTACACAATGAATATGTGATAAGAACTGCTTTGTATCCTATTCAAGGACCATGGAAGATCTTCCTGGTCTCCATGTTTATAAAGTAAAACCTTATCTTGAGACTTCTTCATAAGTTCTAACTTTAGATCCATGAGGCTTAATATATGCTTTAATTTGCAAACCAACAACTCAATATTGCAAAGCAAACATTTAGAGGAACGTGCTATTTCGTGTCTAAGCTGCTTTCTAGCTGCTTTCGTATCTCCCATCTTAACAAGTGACACAGATTCTTCGGTTTTAATGGAAATAAGTTCTAACATAAATATCGTCGCATAACATCTCCACTTTAAGGTCTTAAAACTACCAGATAATGAAGTTCTACAAAAAAGGAAAAATTACACATAGGTGTTTATGACCCATGCTTATTAGCATAAGCCTGCTGCATTCCATAGGAAAAATAAAGCAAGCACAACTAACCATATTACATATAATGAAATGTGTTAAGCTTCCATCAATAAGCATATTTAAAGAAGCACACACACTAGGAAACAGACTACGTACTGAAATGTGCATGCACGAGACAACTCTTTTGTAAACCTGATAACCAGAGATAACTGCATAGCGCAGTTATGAATACAACCAAGCATAAACAACTGGCTGGATACATGCCAAGTTTTTCGGAGTGAAAACAAATGGACATGAATCATGGATTTTTATGCCGCATAAAATAGCAAAAAAAACTACAACATAACAGGGAGGAAGTCAACAAAAACAATACGTTAATGAATTATGGCTGTATTGCAAGTTTGTAACGCTAAGATAGAATCTTTTGCCGTTAAAGGGTCCTTGTAGAAGGAAACAATGAGTCGTATTTTGACACTAGCAAGATACGACCAGAGCTTTATGTAGTGCTAATAGTGGGGTTATAAGAAAAGATATTTATCAATTAAGCCAAGTAGGAGGCTTTGGATGAATCGGATGCAGCTCCTTCTGAGGGCAATTTGAGAGATAGAGAGGGCAACAGTAACAACAATCACCATTGACAATGGTATTAATACCAGACTACCAGTAATAATGTAAAAAAATAAAAGAGAATAAAAGATGCTTCCCCCAGGTAACTACAACAGCTCTTTTCAGCATTGTCATTATGAAGGATTGATGGAATTACTGGTTTTGACCTTTGAATAGCATGCAATTTTTGCCCCACTTTCAGGAAATACCTCTCACGCCAGACAGCCCACAATGATATCGGACATTTATCAAAGAATCTTTGGTTGACTATATAGTAGCCAGTATTCTTTGTGAAAACTAGAAGAGACGTCTGTGTGCACGAGTTCCTAGGAGTGCGTCACCCTTATTTTGAGCATAACATGCATTAATATATATTTACACAGCAGTGATTTCGTTATTAATTACAAATATTGAAGTACAAAACGTAACTATGACACAACCAAGTACAAGGTAACAAAGAGCTAGCATGTAGAGATTCTCAAAATGCTTTACAATAAAGGACCAATTAACAAAACAAAACGGTGATTGTCACGATCAATAAATAACACAAAAGGAGAAAGAAGGCATCCATATTAGTAGAAAATTATACAAGGAGACACTTCCGAGTATAGAAATAACACGTGGGAGATTAGTCATGGACTCATGGTTTGGTGTTGACTAAACTAAGAACACACAAAAGGGTGAAGTTTTGTATTACTTAAACTCTAGTTGCACAAGCCCAAAGAGCATATTTCAAATTTTCAGGTGCCTATCGAATACCTTTCATTATAACAATTAACAAGGACTCTTAGATCAGTAAATGAAGCTATTAAATACTGTGGTACTTATAGTTAGTTAAAGCCGATCTACGTTTATCCAACTCAAGTTTTTCACATGTTCTCCAATCTCCCTTGAGAAGGTAATCTACAACTTAAATCTTGGATGACTAAATAACCGAATGCTTCTAGAAAGGTTTACTGTTGCTATATCAGAGAGCATAGGTTAAATGTAGACCACTGAATTTCATTTTCAAGTTACCATTTTCCTGATTTTGCTACATCACGTAAACTCCGTGACTTATGAATTATGACAGAAGAAAGCATTGTTATCCAACAATAGAGTTATACAATATGACCGCACACATACTCCTTTACTGTTTTCCTTTCCAGAAAATTCTTGGGCTCCAAATCAGTGGGGGTCTACGATTCAAGGAAGTATCCTCTATAGTCTATACGCAATAATACAAGAAACACCAGCACTTATAGCTGATAAACCCTAGCAGCCTAAGACAATTTCGGAGTAATCACAAGTATATTATCCATTCCGAAAGTAATAATCTCTAATTAGAAGCAACTGAAAGACCTAACTGGTCCAAAATAAAAGAGCACCTTCACATGCTTATGCTTTCCAAATTTAAATATGTTCATCACCTCGAAACTCTAGTTTTGTAGGAATCAAAGTAAATTGACAAAAAAAAAACTCATTAGCAGTTCAAAGCAATTTGATTGCTTGTCTTATAGCGAGTTCCATGTCCCTTCTTGCCTCAATTGTAAGTTGTAACAATCTATCTACTCCAATAAAAATTGCAATACATACAAGGCTAGCTAGAGAGATTTAAAAGCTCAACTTTAGAGTGATAATCATACCGGTATTAGCAGTCACCCAAGCACATCTCTTCCTTCCAATTCCAGGCGAAGCATCAGCTGAAGCCTCCAAAGAACTATCACTCTCCACAACATTTTCAAGTTTCTCACCTCTTGGAACACTCTCAAACTTTCCAGCTTTTGAAACCATTTTCAAAGCATTCTCAAGCTTTCCGGCTTTCGAAACAGCAAATTGCTTCCCACGAAACGGCGTAGGCGTCACACTCCGTCGACTAATCCTACCAGTAGACGCTCGACTGTGTGAAGAATCGGAAGATGCGTCCGATGAGCACGACGCATTCATCGACAGGTTCGACTTCAGCAGATTCTTAGAATCCCTGTGTCTCAAAATCGCCGGCGGCGGCGGAGTGGTTATCGCTTTAGAATGCAAAGCCGAATTAGCAATTACCGTCACCGGCAACGGAGATTTCTTAACCTCCCCCGGTTTTCCGACTTTATTACTCTTAGGTTTCGCAGCCGGTTTACGCAATTCCACCGCCGATCTCGTCTTGTTTCCGGCAGGCCCCAGCACCGGTCGTGATTCTGAATCAGCACAATCCATCACCGATTTCACGACTCTCGGCGGCTCCGACATTCAAAAGAACAAGAGTTCAGTTAAGCAACAAAAAAAAAACTATTTTAGGGCACAGAAATCAACGATTGAAGAGATTTCACGTAGATTTGGAAGCTCATGTGGATGAATGATCAAAATGCACCAATGAAACCCTAACAATGAGAGCAGAAGTGGAGGCGGTGAACTCCACGGCGCCGGCGACGGCGAGTCGGAGCTCAGTAGTTGAGGAAGGGAAGCAAGGACGGCTGAGATGTTTCTAGAAGGGCCGGAGTTAAGACAAGCTCCAAAAGTCCAAATTGGACTCGATTAAAAATAAAATTAGAAATGAAAATTTGAGTTTCTATGCTTAAATGTATTTCATGTACAAAACCATGCCCCAATGTTTGACATCTAAAAACATATGCCTAATTCCATTTAAAATTTTATTTTCGGTCTAAATTCTAAGGCATTGTCTGAGAATAATAAAGTAGCTTATAAGTCAGATACATGTTTGGATGGACCATAGGTTAGCTTATAAGGTAGTCTTTTAAAAAGCTACTCTCATTGGCGTTTTGGTGACTTATGGAACTTATTATTTTTTTATTCTAAATATACTCTTGCTACTTTTACACTATCAACTTTTAAACATGTCTTTTTCTTTTGTCATTTTACAATCATAAGCTACATTATCAGTTACTTTTTGTCAAACGCAACTTATTCATCAGCTACCTTATCAGTTATAAGTTAATAATCAGTCATAAACTAGCTTATCAGCTAGTTTGCCAAACATAGTCTAAAATTCATTCAGATAGACGACTTGTAGTGGTGTCAATGGAGACTTGATGGAATTGAAATCAAATGAATTTGACTTCAAAGGAATTTGAATGAATTTTGGCCAAGCCTTTGGTGGATAGGAACCAAATTTCTTCACCTAAGCCAACGAATAATGATTTTTTTTTAGATTGTGGAATTCAAAGAATTTCAACAAGTTTATTTCGTGAACCAAACATTAATTTATAAGAAATTTATCATTCTAATTTTATCAAAATTATTTTGAATTCCACACGAAACCAAAAAAATTCCAACAATAGACAAGAGTGATGAGAGTGAGAATAAATTCTAAAACAAACAATATAAATATAAATTCCAACAACAATACACAAGAGTAATAAAAAGTGAATAAATTCTAAAACAAACAGTATAAATATTATGATAATATATTTCTTCAACTAGTTAAGTATGGAAGCATATTTTTGATATAGTTAAGTATTCTAGCCTCATGGAGCATATAAACTCAAATTATACCATTTTGAATTTTAAAAAAATGCCTCGTGTCACCTTTTGAAACGACCAGACTGGAAAGAGTTTGTTATGTTGTCACGCCCCTTCCATGTTCCATTTTGTAATTGTAAAATTACAATCATGTCCTTTCTCTTTAGACCAGATTTTTGCCCTTCATCATTTAAAATTAAAGCTGGTTCATAAAAACTAGTTTTTACTTTTTATTTTTTTGGCAAATCTTATAATCAAGTTAAAAATATCATAAAACTCATAAAATTATAGTCACTTAAATCAATTAAAGAGAAAGTTTTACACGAGAACACTTTCATCTTATGAGAGGCGATGACGTCTTTTAATACAGTCGATCACATGTGATACTGTATTAGATCATATGTAACGCTAAATCAAATTAGACGCCGATGACCTTTGGTGGTGACCTAGATTGTGGGTCAAGTTGCGTTTACACCACTAAACTCTCTCACATGTATTATCACATGTGATAAAGGTGTTCCATAAGCGATACTATAATCCATCACATGTGATATCAAATCAGACACAGACAACCTTTGGCATGTCGTTTGCACATCAATAGGTATATTATCACATGTAATAAGAGTGTTTTGATTTGAACCTCCTCATATAAGTATAATCAAGAGGTCAACGATAATAAATTATTAACCATGCAGTCTCACTTAGCATTATTCACTAACCGAATAAGAGTATTTTCTAAAATTTACCAGCTCAGCATGTAAAAGAGACTCGGTTGGCTTGGTACTAACATCCACAATATTACAAAGTTTTTTTTAATCATATAAAATATTTGAAAAACTTTAAAAAAATCATTATTTTCCTTTATAAAAATAAATATAAAGATATTTTTTACAAAATCATTATTAGTTTATTGGTTAGCTCATTATTTTTCATATATAAGCTCCCAATGTTCAAGGCCTTTTATTGAAGCTTTTTTTCTTTCAAAAACAAAATAAATCTGAAATTAAATGCTAAAAACTAGAAAAATTACAGTAAAATTTGGACTATGGTCAAAGGTGAAAGAAAAACATTGCAATTACAAATTGGAACCGGAACCTGTATCCTCATTTTAGTTTCAAAATATAAACGACGACACTTTTTATAACTCAATAATTTTTTACACAAACACCTCGAGATTTATCCCTATTATATAAGTGCTTATCCAATAAGCATTTGGTTTACAATACAGCCCCTTGGTCTATATGGAATATGGATGGAGAAAACACCAAAAACAAAAGGAAGGATCCCTTATCCAACCACCTTCCACACATTCAAATCCCAATATGCTTCTCTACCTTCATCTTCTTGGCCACCATCTACACTTCACAAGCTCCAAACCACAACTCATCAATGGCTGCCACCACCACCACCACATCTTCTCTCCTCCCAAACTCAATCCCACCAATTTTCACAAACCCACATTCACTTTCCTCAACCCGATCCCCGAACCTTTCGTTCCTAACCGATCGCCGCCAACCTCATTCCACCACCATGGCACCAAGTGTTCGACCAAATGCCAAA
>LUCG01306220.1:0-10056 GCA_001633085.1 Carthamus tinctorius
TGACTTATTGGCTTCTTCAAGAAGTCAATAAGTTGATAAGCTTGTTTGTGTAATCTAAAAGTGGTTTTAAAACTTCGTTTTGACAAGGGATAAAATGGAGTTTTCAAGAAGTCACAATTTGTGACTTATTGCTACAAACCCTTCTCCAAAAGTTGATAAGCTAAGCCAAACACCACAACTTATTGACTTATTGTTACAAACCCTTCTTAAAAAACTGATAAGCTAATCCAAACACTTTTTTAAAACTTCATTCTCCTACCGCTATAAGTCAATAAACATTTTTGCTCAAATGCACTTTTGAATCTCAAAAAGCAATTCCAAACACTCTCTAATACCATCAGTTTTTTTTTTATGATTAAAAGAATAATAACAAAAAGCAACAAAAGATCGTGGTTGACTTTGATTATTAGCTTTGAATAAACATTAGATTTAAATTAGTATTCAATAAAAGCTAATAAACTGTACGTGTTGTGAAGGCGTGTTTTTCAACCAAACCCACTACATGTTCTCTTTAATTATCAATTTCGACTTAAAAAATCAAAGCAGTAGTAGCCTAGTGGTCGGAAACATCATTGGAAGGGACAGTGCATGGATTATCTCTCTAACCAGATTCGATTTATGGGGTGAGCATGTGGCGACATCTTGGACATGGGTCGGCTTTCGGGTCGGTCCATGGTCGTTGAGGATTAGTTGGGTGCCCGTATGGATCCCGGATATACTTCATTCGTCGTCTTCGTGTCGGAACGTGTGTGTGTGAGTTATCTACCGTTCAAAAATAAATTGGATTTAAAAAGGATCGAAAACAAATCGAATTGATATGATCTAAATATTCTATCTGTTATATTTAGTTTTTGATTTGTATATCTCATATGTATTATATATTATGGTTAGTGTCACCTGCCGTCATGCTTTAAATAATTAGTGTCATCTATTTATAGATAAGATATTCACTTTACTTATTCACATTGTTCTTATTTTTCTTCTTAACTTTACTTGTTGTCAAAGGTTGACACTTGACAAAACTCCCACTAGAAATGGGCAAACGTAACTAGTCTTTAGGGACTGGTCCAAGTTAATCGAAATCGTGCCATTTCATATTCAGATGTGGAGGGGTTGGTCAAACCGACTTGTAATTGGCCAGCCTAACCATTTATCCAAATCAAACTTCGAATCGGTTCTAGAGAAAGTTCTTGTGTAACAAATTAAGATGACAATTTGTGTACTCGATTGGAGTAAGGCTGCATATGTATCGGGTTAGCTGGTTTGAAGTTTTCGAGCTACTGAACCCAACTAGTGGGGGTTGAAAAATCTCAATCCGTTTTAATTGTTTAGAGTACAACTTAGAATCAGACTGGAGTAGGGTTGCATATGGGTTGGGTTGGTTGAGTACTCGGGTTGTAATGTAATAGCAACTCTAGAACAACATATTTAAACAATTGTTAGTCACTACCCACTACTACCAATTAATTGATTCTTTATGCTACATGGGATACATAGAAGTTATAACACCTTGCCTACCACGATATAATATTGTCCGTTTTCCCCCCATTGATTCACGACTTTGTTTTTGGCGACCTAGCGAAGACTTCCCAGGGGGTCACTCATCCAGGTACTGCTCCCACCTAAGCACGCTTAATTGCAATGTTCCGATGAACATGCCATGCTTGTAGCCCCAAAACGCATTGTGTCTGGTAAGGTCAAGGTTTTGCTTATGAACCCAACATCTTTCCAGTCCACGACAATATTGTAATGTAATATGCTTAAGAAGTTTCTTTTAAATGTTATTTTCTTCGTTTTGTCTTTTTTTTTCCTTTTCTTTTTGTTTGTTTTCTACATTTTAAAAACCATCCTAAATAAAAAGTATGACACTAAGCCCAGTTAGGTTTCACAGTTAGAGGCTTGGAGCCCAGTTAGGCCCAATATTGAACATTATTAATTGTCAAGCCCGGTTAGTGAGACCTAATTAAATTATAGAGTAAATTACAGATTTGGTCCGTGTGGTTTATACTATATTGTACTGTTGGTTCTTATTATAAAATAATTATGAAAAATGTCTATGTGGTTTATGTTATATTGCACTGTTGGTCCCTACTCCCTAGCCCTGACTCCATGTGAAATCAGCAGGTTAAGCATAGGGACTAACAGTGCAATATAGTGTAAACCATAGGGACCAACATTGCAATATAGTGTAAACCACAGGGACCAACAATACAATATAATGTAAACCATAGGGACCTTTTCCATAATTATTTCAAAATAAGGACCAACAATGCAATATAGTGTAATTTACAGGGACCAAATATGTAATTTACTCTAAATTATAAGTCGCTAGAGCCCAGTTAGGCCCATGTAGTTTTCCTAGATAATAAATTATCTTTCTTAACGATTGTTAACTGATGATGTTTACTTCAAGGATTTTAAGAGTTATGGATTTGAAAATTTTAAGATTGTAAATATAGATAGTTCATTTTAAAGACTAAATCCAAAATTTAAGCAAACAACATAGACCATCAATATAATTCACTCGTATCAAAATTAAGAGCTTGGAAAAATCACGTGTAAAAAGGTACCGACAAGATCAAGCAAATCAATTAACTTCAGTTTTATGTCCATCATACTTTAAAAAAAGCATATTGTGTTTCAAACGGTTGAAAGATGAAACAAAATATTAGAGATTCAAACATAAAATATTAGAAAATCGCTTATGAAAAGAGTAATTTGAGGAAAAAAAAACTTGTACACTTAATTATTTGATAACTATATAGTTAAATTATTATTTATCAAAAAATGAACAAATGATATGTTTATAAATGATTGATTTGATGATATAAAAATGAGTACTTTTTCCTTTTGCCTTCTAACAAATTTATAGTACTTTTTCCTTTTAAAAAAAAACCATTTTACATTACTAGATATGTTAGTTTTGATGAAGCCTAGCCAATTTGTTAATCATCATCAACAACCTTACTTATACTTATAGCTAAATTATAATCAATACTAGTTTATCAATCAACAATCAACTTTGTAGTTAATTAACTTATCAAACATAGTTGGACATGTATACACTCATTAGCATCCTAGAAAAAAAAATTACAAAAATACATGTATGTAAGTGTATGCAAAAAATTGTGTGAGAAGTTGAGTTAATGGTGAGAAGCATGAGAACTGGATCTAAAGTCTAAATGCTTGATCTTTTTTAATCCCATGTCCTCCCATGAATTGCGTATAAAAGAGAATTGATCTGACATTTTATCTCGATGTATCTCATACTAATGTGCGTCCACTTCTTATCCAACTGTTAATAATCACTTCTTATGCTTCTCACGTTAACGTCAACTTCTTACCACTCCATATTTTTTAAATCAAAAATACATAATATGATCAAAATCCGAACGAAATATATTACACTAAAATGACAATCATATTTTTGTCATCCATATTCATATATTTTTTCCNGTGTATTTTTATTGTAAGTTTTTTTAAATTTTTTTTTGATTTGGCTTCTTCTATTTTTACCCTAAGAACGAGGTCATAGACACATTCCTATGGTATGACTTAAACAACATTTTATAGTTCCAATAATAATTGTAACTTAATTTGTAAAATTAAATTATTAAAATCAAAATATGTAAAATAAAACGATAAATTAGAACGCGAAACATTGCTTTAATTATTTATAAATTATAACATCAATCGCTTTGTTATCATTAATTTATATTAATCTTCTTTTTGTAAATGTTCACCCAAATAAATTCATAAAAAAAAGGAAATAGTTGTTATCATTAATTTATATTAATCTTCTTTTTGTAAATGTTCACCCAATGGGACAGCCTACCGGTTAAGGCTTGTGGAAGGTGTAATAACCAACCTAAGTTCGAATCCGGGGGTGAGTAACCAGGGGCCACAGAGTATTAATCCCAGGGGAACATGTTTTAGCTCTCAAAACCCAGATGAACCTTATCAAACAAAAAAAACTTTTATTTGAAAACAACTATTTTCTTTTAAAATAGTTAAGCCATAATTATATTTCTTTTATTAATGATCATCATTGTCACTTGAAATAACAAACAACTATTTTCTTTTAAAACAGTTAAGCCATAATTATATTTCTTTTATTAATGATCATCATTGTCACTTGAAATAACATAGAGACTCATTATATTTTTAAGAGACCTGGACTTGTAATCATAGATTGTAAAATTTGGATTAATAATACATACGATTAGATTAAATACCAGTTGGTCTTAATTAAACCGAAATAGCTTCAGGGTTCGTCTCTTCATCAGCGATCTCTGGTTTCATTTCGGCTTTGATGGCTACAGCCAACTGATCGTAAGCTACGGACCAAGCCCCCTTCATTTCTTCACTCCATTTCTCTCCCACTCCCTTTTCCACTGTTCTTAACAAAGCTTCCTTCACCACCTTCATTTATCAATAATCACAAATAATTAATATTTTGATTAAAACAAGGATTTCGATTTCGTGGGGTGTTTTTTCAAATTCCAAAATGGTTTTTATTCGTATCTTGGTATCAACCTAGTATCATCATTAAAACTTTGGAGTTGTGAAATCGGTTGCAATTTGCAAATGAGGACACTGACCACTTGTTATTGTATCTTGTTAGGTAACTATATATTCAGTGACCATCTTACCAATTCTTTCCCGATAAGCTTTTATGGACAAAAGATTCACATTCAATTATCTTATCTTATCATATGGGTTGTCGGTAAGCATTTTTTTCTTTTTTGCTAACAGAGGATCTTTCTTGATGAGACTTTTGCCTGCTAGTGTTTACCTGTTAAGGATGCTTAAACCATTTTTAACAGATTTCTCAAAATTTCTTCGAAATTGAAAACCAAAAGTCCAAATCTCTAAAAAAAGATACATTTATCTTTCCAACAGATTTCCTATTTTCGAGATTCTAACATTGACTATAATATTAGAATATTTCATTCATCTATTAAAATATCATTTTTTAAAATCTAAAATTTATTTTTAAAGTTCCCTATTTGGTGCTCATGGTAATCATTATGATTTATGGGGGTTTCTCCGTATTTGGAGAAAAAACAATTATTTCTATTATTTTTTTCGACTTTGAAGTAAAATATAAGTTCAAAATCCTCATATTCTCCATTTCCTCAATTTCGAAGAAGTTGTTTAAAATGCTCTCCTACTATGCTACTCTATTACCAAGGATTGTACCTGATAAAGTAAGTCAAACTGACAGTTCTTACGTAACAAGCATTTATACTCGGTAGGTAGGAAGAATTGATAAAAAGGCATAAGATCATGTGAAAAAATGATTTAACCGTAAAAAACATGAGAAATGGATCTGAACAATTGATCACTTTTAATCACATGTCCTCATATGAATTGCGCTTTAGAAGGGAATTGATCAGATGCATCTTTATCTCAATGCATCATATCCTAATGTTCGTCCATTTCTCATCATCAAAGGGTGAATAAGGAGTTCTCAACCAAATAAAACATTTCTCACCAGAATCCAACTCTTATAAAAAAAACAGCAAATTAATTACCTCGAAGTGTGGACCAATAACTCCTTTTTGAAGATGAACAGATCCCAGCCATTTAAGGGTAGAACCAGAAACCACAATTTCTCCTTTCTCCCTCAGTTGAATCGCAGCCTCGCATGTCTTCAATTAATCATCATAAACAATTAATTAGTTAAGTTATAATAATATATATTTTTGATTGAAGAAATTATATAATTGAAAGGTATAGATATAGATATAGATATATACCATCTTGAATACTTTAACAGCATGGGCTTTGAGCTTGGGGTTATCTTGGGGGATTTCTTCTTCATCTTTCAGAAATGAAAACAACCCTTTTGCTGCTGGTGCAATCTCCAGGACCCTTAATTTATAATAAATTTATCATCAATATATATACTTCCTTAACTCATTTATTAAGGCTATGCGGAGCGGTAAGCTAGGTTGAGCGGGCTCGAACCTGCCGGGCTCAGCGGGTTCGGCGGCTTCCGCAACGCGACCAGCGGGTTCAGCGGGTTCGAAGCCTCAGAGGGTTGTCCACACCGCTTCATCATCTCAGGCGGCTTGGAGCTCGTGTGTATGATATGTGTTTTATATAATAAAAAGTGAGAGGGTTGGAAGGCGTTGGATACTGATAGCCTAGCAGTTTAGATAATTTAGGAGGTCAACATTTCAAACATCATGGGTCATGACCAAAGATTACAAGGATACAGTGAGTATTTGTTATATATAAATATTACATATTTAAAAAAATATAACTATATCATGATGTATGAATTTGTGACTACACCAAAATGATCTTAAGTATATGATCAAAATTGTGCTTCATATATATAATAAAGTTACAATAAATTATTAGGATCGATTTTAATTACCTAACAAGTTCTATCATGGTCAACTAAGATAGACTCAAATTGAATAGTCAGATTATTCTATACAAAACTTATTCTATAAAAAACTTTTGAAAAGGACGAACTTATTAAAAATGATAAAATATTTTACTTTTTGTGTCTTAATATGTTGCATAACTTCGTTGATAGAACTTGTTATGACGTTTAATTTCTAGTTAATTATTTATTATAATGTCATTATATGTAATTAACATATAAACCTTAGTCCTACAAGCTACACTACATCTTTTGTTTCTTTATTTTGGAACAAGCATGCATAACAAATCTATTAAAAACATTCTCATTTAATTCTTTCCAAATTAAAACAAGCCTTGACAATAAACATTATACAACAAAAATAATCTTGTTTGGCTTAAGGTAATTCAAATACTTCAACCTATCTCTCTCTACCATCCACACTCACATATATACATATATAAGTATATAAAATAGAGAGAATAGGAGGAGGGAGATTTATGTATGAATATTATTGGTGTGAAATGAATATATGCTTATGATATGCATAGGGATAAGGTTGTAAATTTGTTATGAATGTAAAAATTGGGAAGATTTGGGCACATAAAAAGTGGGTTTGGCCTTCAAACTTCACCAAGGGACATTGGGCCACCTAGCTTCAAAAAGGAGTGGGGTTCTTCTTCTACAACAACTATTTGATTTCTTAATTACTGTAGATTTATGTTCGTTTTATGCACTAATTGGGTTCCACACCCAACCTCATACTTATCACGTGCCCATCATTTACAAAAATAAGTTTTATGCCTTATATAAATATGATTATAGTTTAATATTGTTTACTAGATGCTTACACAAAAAACATTTATGGTATCATTTACTTTAGTGATGGATATATTATATATAGTAAGGGTTCAAAATCTTAACCTGTAAGAGTAACGATAAGGATGGATCGGAGAGTCTTAGGGGCGGTTTACCAAATTCTTACCAGGTAAAAGCTTACCGGCAAGAGATACACATTCAAGTATTCGACTACTTCATCGTGTAACATCTTTGGCCTTGAAAAACGATTGTTGGTAGACATTTTAAATCCGGTAAGCACTTAACAGGTAAGCGAGCGTGATACCTCTTACGCGGTAAACATTTACTAGGTAAATTGTTGCACAAGATACCGTTCTAATAGACTACAATCTAACCTGGTAAAGTAAGTTATAGTTTTGACTCTTTACCATTACCAAAATTGTTACATAAGATGTGGCGTTGACTCATACTGGTAAGGGCTTATCGGATAAGTTTTTGGGTAAAAGGCTCCTTGATATGATTAAATTATTGTGAGTAAGATATATTAACCAAAAATTGAATTATCAAACCTTTTTTTATCAAATATATTCATATGTGAATATTAATTGCCGGATCACGTTGTTTTTTTGTAACGGCAACTTAGTTAGATGTTAGTATACACCTCAGTTAGTTAGAAACGCCTTTGCCCAGGTTCGAACCTAAGACTTCTACTCCAAGAGGATGACCCCTCTACCAACCTGGCTAGCCCCAGTTGGCTTCTAATCACGTTGTTAGTAACTATAAATCATATATTTATAACTATAAACCGTAAATGACATCTAGTAATTTATCATTTAGCTTTTTTCTTTCTTTTTTTTTAGCAAACTGGTATGGTAAAATTCTTACTAAAAGACTATCATATATCTCTTATCCGATGAGAAGAGATGGTAAATGTTTAATCAACTAATAAAAGATGGTAACTATTTAATAAAACCTCCTGAGGTTTTTTATTCTTGTTTGAATCTACAAAACACCAACGAAAGATGAACAAGTTACAGACATGAAGATGAAATTAAGACAGGTGATTCAAAGACGGTTTTTATTACATAAGTACGAATATAAATGAAAAGTAGGGTCGGGGTTCATGTGATACCAATTAACCGGTTTTTACGAGACCTATAAGACCACAAAATAACACTGAAACTTCACATTAAAGCGTTTGTAAAGGTATAAAAAGCACTGAACCTACTGTCACGGTTTACCACGATGTCTTTCTGTGAAAGTTTAGTGTTACTTGTGTGGTCTCACAGAAAGAGTTTGATTCGAGAGCCATTAATGAATGGTTAAGCCAGCTGAGTTTGTGCAGCCTCTTTCTTCATTTGTGTCTTAATGGCAGCAGCCAACTGATCATAAGCTTCAGACCAAGCAGCCTTCATGTCTTCACTCCATTTCTCTCCCACTCCCTTTTCCACTGTTCTCACCAATGCCTCCTTCACCACCTTCAATCCAGAAATTAACATTTTATCAGAATTAATCAATTAGTTAAGAAAACATTAAATGATTAATTAATAATTAATACCTCAAAGTGAGAATCAATAATCCCTTTCTGAAGATGAACAGATCCCAGTGAGTCAAGGGTGGAACCAGATATCACAACTTCTCCTTTCTCCCTCAGTTGAATTGCAGACTCACAAACCTTCACTCTCACAACATATATACTTACTAATTAATTAAGCAGGGTGACTGTTCAAATGGAAACTCAATCTGATTGTGAATGTGAGGACAACCGAGGGTGCGTCAAGTGACATATTCAGACTGAATAATATACCATTCCGTATTATTCAGTCTGAATAATACGGTATTATTCAGATTGAATATGCCACGTGACGTGCTATCGGCTATCCTTATGTTTGCAATCAGATTTGAGTTCTTAGCCGAATTTTCATCTAATTAACTAATAAATAAGGAAAACAATATATATAGATATAGTCACCAACTAACCATCTTGAATACTTTAACAGCATGGAACTTGAGCTTGGGGTTATTTTGGGGAATTTCATCGGTATCTTTCAGAAATGAAAACAATCCTTTTGCTTCTGGGAATATTTCCAGTATCCTGTATATATGTCAAAATGCAAACTCTAACTTTTGCTATTTCATAAACATTTGAAAAATAAAATTCTTAATTAAAAGAAATTCGATTATCGTTATGAATAGAGAAGCTAATTAAAATAAATGCTACAACTTGTTAAATTAATTGTGTACAATCTACGTATAACTCTTAAAAACCAATTAACTGATAAAATTCAAATATTTACCTCCTTCGGTATGTGTATATTTTATTTTTTTTAATTATATAAAATACGAGTATTGTGTTACTCTTTTTAATTTGAGACGGTGTCAATATATTTTATTTTAATTTTTTTTAATGCAAGTTTTGAAATATTTGATCACGAATATATTCATACTAATATTTTTATAAAGCTTTATCCAATGTTCTTAGAATCTTTTAAAAGCCAAGTTTAAGGCTTAATAATGAATGCTTACAAGTATTTAAAGCTTATTTTTGAATTCAATAAAACTAATTAATAAACATGTTTAAATACAAGAAATGTACGGAGGGGACAAAGTTGTATGGCTCTCTCAAAATCACACAAGAACATATAATAAAATCAATAATGACAAGAGAACAAACATATATATATATATATATATATATAGAGTAAGGTTCAAATGAGAAGTAGAGAAGTGATTTCCACCACTCATCCGGTCATTTGACCGGTTACGGTGGACGCGATCATGGAGGATTGACGCGATTCATGGGAGGATAGAGATTGTTAAAGGGGGGACCACGGTCAAAGCCACTTTTATTGACCGGATGAGTGGTTGAGATCACTTCT
>LUCG01306314.1:0-11608 GCA_001633085.1 Carthamus tinctorius
TTGGATACATACAATGAAAAAACGTGACAAGTTCGATACACACCCATGTAATTAACCCAAATTAAAAAACAAACACAACCTACAGGTAAATGCCAACTCAAATGATTTAAACCCCACTTCAACTTATCATCCTAAAGCCAAAGGTAGATGATCATCGAAAAGTTTTCTAATTTTACTTATTCAACACCAATGTTATTCCATAACTTGTTTTATTTGACACTTTAGCTCTTTAGGCTACTTTTCTTAATTTTTGACGACTTTAATTAGTCCTCTATCAATATGCACTTTACGATGTCATGAATATGCAACAATTTACGTAAAACATCTTGATAAGAAAAAAATGATGTAACTTTGATGGATGAACAAAGCAATTCTCATGATGTGACATGATTCAAACTTACCATTCTTGTATACTTCGAGATCGACTAGGAAAACTTAACTATGAATTTCAGCATGTCAAAGTTACATTTTACGATCAGTTATATTCCTTCATTGCCTTCATCCAAAAACATAATTGATTAAGCCACCATTTACTAGTGAGTTGTATAAAAAGACCCTCCAATACTGAAATTGGAGTGACCCACAGACAAATTACATCGGTTAAGTATAATCGATTTTAACCTCTACGGCTAAGAGTAAACAACAAAAAGATGATTTGATATTTTCGGTACTTTACCACTGAAAACACATAAAAATGTGACAAGTACTTGGTACATGCCATTTTTGACGAAAGTAGATTGATATAACACCAAACGGAGTGATCATAAGTAAGAAACTTTCATCTATTGACAATTTATTATAATGCAAAGTGATTTATGACAACTTTTATAAATGTTATTTTAATATGTCTAGAATACTCGTTTAAATTTTTATTTCAAACAACTTAAAATAAAAACAAATTAATTATGGCCCAAATCAATAGCGTTGGGTCTTTGAGTTTTCTCCTTATAACAATGACACGAGCAAATAGATAATTTGCCATGAATTCGGGCAAAAAAAAAATTATTACAATTTTCATGAACCATAAGGGTCCCGATAATGTCAATCGTGTTCGACCTTGTGCCTCTACCGTCGAGGCGATGCTGTCCAAATTTTTTTTTCATGAACCATAAAAAGGACATGTTACATTTTTACAAGATGGTTATACGCTTTGCTCTTTAATTACAGTGCAAAAATTTATAGGAAGGTGAAATTTTTTATCATGTTAATTATTGTATGTCATGATATATACTTTGAGAATATAAAGTTTTTTTTGATGGAGTTTATTTGCATAACTTTCTTTTACCATAGACTCGAGTTTGTATCTCATTAGCTTCGTTTTCTTAGTTTTATCTTTTACTTTTACATTTCTTTACGTTTTTGATTTTTTTTAGTAAAAAACTTGGACACAGCATGTGAAAAACTATAATGACATCTCCAACAGCTATGCTATAAATTTTCTATTATAGAGTATAAAAAATCAAAATTTCTAAAAGAATTTACTTTTATCTCCAACACCTATTCTATTTTAGCAATTCTAACATTAATTATAATAATATAATATTCAATATATCTATTAAAATATTGTTTCTCTCTCTTACGCATCATATTTCAATGCATTTCATTGGTGGAATATATTGTTTCTCTCTATTCAATTAATTTTAGAGGCTTCTCTAAATTTAGAGATTTTTATAATCTCTCTCATCTTTTCTTTATTTTAGCATNGACTGTTGGAGCAAAAAAAAAAGACCAAAATCCCTCTTTTTTCTGTTTTCTGTTTTAGCATAGCTGTTGGAGATGCTCTAAACTAACTTATGATAACCCCAATGGGGCAGCCTACCGGTTAACGCTTGTGGAAGGTGTAACAACCAGCTCAAGTTCGAATCCGGGGGTGAGCTACCCGAGGCCACTTAGTATTAATCCCATGGGAGCATGCTTTAACTATCAGTAAAAATTACCAAGGATGTAGTCTGGGCAAAGCCCATGTGAACCTTATCAAAAAAAAAAAAAACTTATAATGATTTTGTAAAAATTTCTTATAGTCAAATGATGCCACCACTTGATAAAAATTTTCTAGGTCCATATCTAAATTAAAAAAAGTAATTGCTAAATGATAATTTTACCTTTTATAACTAACAAATTTTTATCTTATAATTAAAGAGTAAAATGAAGAAGATAAACATTAATTTTAAAAATTAACATTTATCTTAAGATATATTAAAACAAAAATCTCGATAATTGTCCTCGTTTGATCTATCGTTTTATTTAAAAAACAAGATAGTCCCACTAATTTAGTACTTTTATAAAAACAAGATAATCATTAAGTTATATATGAAAATTACCATTAACTAAATTATAATTTAAAAAATTAGAATCCTAGTGATAGAGAATAAAAGTGACATAAAACAAAATTATTTATTGAAATATTTAATAGCTTAAAGATGTTTCACATGGTATGAGTGGATATTTAGTATCTAAATCTTTTATATATGTAAGAATTCTTGTAAACTTATTCATATGGTTTATATGAAAAAACAATCTTGATATTGACATTTAAAACTTAAAAGTAGTAATAAATGACCATAATAGTTTTGAACAGAAGAAAATAGTTAAAATCAATATATATATATATATATATATACACACCGTATGTATCTGCATGTACCTCTGTTTCTCTCTCATCCATCTAAGTGAGAGAGAGAGTTTGAGAGAAAATGATGGAGTCTCTTCTCTTCTAGTTCCACCAAACTCTACTCCTCCCATGGTGGTCTCCTTGAAATGACCTTTTTGCCATTCATCCTCTCTGTATCCATACATACATATATATTTATAATAGCTATATAATAATGGAGTAATATCACACCCAAACCCTCCTCCTCTTCCTTTCTTTCTTTCTTTCTTTCTTTTTTTAACTGAACTTTGTCTACATATTCTTTCTCTCTCTAAACTTCTCTTGCATCTTCTTCCATTGCGATCTTCCACCGTCTCTGTATGTATGTATGTATTGTATTCGTTTCAATGTGTGTGTGTGTATCTATCTGAATGTATTGTTTAATTTATGAAATATTTGAATTTGTGTTTGTTGATTTACAGATGGCGAATTTGATTTTGATCGGTGTTTGATCGGAAAATGCGAGTGAAGGAGATGTATCCGTTGTGTTGCATATCGCTGGAGAGCTCGGCGATCGGGGACAACTCGCCGGAGCCGATGACGGCGTTGTCGAGATCTTGTTCCGTCGCCGATATGAGATCCGACTCCAATGCGGTTGGATGGCCGTCTTCCGGATCTGATTCCGGCTCCGGGAGCAGCAGTTTCGCCGGCGTCCTCTATAAGTGGACCAACTACGGCAAGGGATGGAGATCCAGGTGGTTTATTCTACGCAACGGCGTTCTCTCCTACTCCAAGATCCTCCGGCCGGAGAGCCTCACCGCCGGCGATGACGTCAGGTTCATCGGCGATGTGTCCTCCGGGAGGCTGAAACGTCTGAATAGCTGTGGGAGCAGGCGGAATAAGCATCAGAAAACCGTCGGAATCATTCATCTCAAGGTAAACCCAAATTGATTCAACAAAAAGGGGAAAAAAACATCTAGGAAAATGTTCCCAGGTGAAACTTTCTTCCCTCTAAACTGCAATAAATTGAATCACAAAATTGAGTATGGTTGGTTCCAATCATCTCGATATCCGAGCTTAAGGTTCCATTGATTGCAAATCCTTTGGATAATTATACAGGAGGATTGTTTGTGTTTGTGTATTTTGTAAAATGAGAATGTGAAAGAAAATAAAAGAAAAAAAGGACGAAAGGACTGGATCTTGGGGTCACGTCAAGAGGGCCACACACACACACACACACACAAAGTGGCTATCCAATCCAATCCCCCCCAATCCAATGGGTTTATATTATAGCAGGCCTACTTCTTTATTCAGCAGTGTGTGACACTAGCACCCCATTTTGTGCTTATTTGATCAAAAATCTGGATGAGTTTTTGCTTTGTCCTTGTATCTCATACCCTCATTTCATTTGGATCTTTGTCTTTTGATCCCTGTCCCTTTCATTTCATTTGACCATGGTCTATAGTAACTTGCTTTTACATTTTTATATAAATGTTTTCCAAAATGTATTAAACTCTTATTTTGCCTTTTCTACTTGAATTTCTCTTGGGTGTAAGTTGATGGAATTAATTATATGCTGGGATCGGTGGTGGGTGAAAATCATTTTAAAGATGATAACTTTTTCTTTAGAACAAGCTCATGGCCAATTAAGGGGTGGAGTTGAGTTGAGTACAGAAAGGATATGTTTGGACCTTTTCTGTCATGTTTTAGCCCTGATCTGCTCATCTTGATTCAATCTATGCTGAATTTGGTTGCTGCATTCTGCTCTGGTATTTGTTTGAATCTTGTCATTAAAATTACTTTTTGTTTGTAAAGGGCATATTTTGAAATTAAAGAAAACCAACCTGAAAAATTCTGTTTGTTCATATCTAGTTTTGGAACTAATGTGGTAAATTTTAATTTATTGATGCAGATCTCGTCGTTTCGAGAGAGCAGATCGGACAGTCGACGGTTTTATATATTTACTGCTACGAAGACGCTTCATCTCCGGACTAGTTTGAAGGAAGAAAGAGTTGCCTGGATAGAAGCTTTGGCCTCTGCTAGAAATCTGTTTTCTCTAAAAAGGTTGAACGATAAGCTATCTGTTGTACCGGCTGATATATCATTGTCCACTGAAAGATTAAAGCAGCGTTTACT
The DNA here is from genome assembly GCA_001633085.1 of Carthamus tinctorius. Classification (NCBI taxonomy): domain Eukaryota; kingdom Viridiplantae; phylum Streptophyta; class Magnoliopsida; order Asterales; family Asteraceae; genus Carthamus; species Carthamus tinctorius. The sequence continues at coordinate 4,727 of LUCG01306314.1, forward strand.
CGAAGAAGGTACCAGTGAGGCACTAGTCAAGGACTGCGAGCAGATTATGCTCTCGGAGTTTTCGGAAATACAAGGGCAAGTTAGAGTTCTTTGTGAAGAGCGCTCGAGTTTGCTCGACACCTTGAGGCAGCTAGAGGTACATTTTCTAGAAGTTGTGAGTCAAACTGAAATCAAGATAGTGTAAACTTAGAAGGGTATGATGCAATGTCAACAGAAAGGTCCTAAATGCTAGATAATTTTGTTGTGTTAAAATTAGACTCAAATTGTTTATAGATTGGTCCTCTTCATGATGCAATGTCATATACCAATAGAAAGGCCCTAAATGCTCGATAATTTTGTTGTGTTAAAATCAGCCTCATTTTATTTATAGTCTTATAGATTGGTCCCCCTTCATGCCAGATGAGTTGTGTGCCGTACAATTACAATCAGTACTATATATTAAGCTTCACTCCCCAACTATTTGAGATTGATTTCTTAGGTTTAGCTTGGACCTGTGTTCTAATTAGTTCCCACATGTCTTAGTCGATCAGCAATCACATACTTGTGTGTTTTAATAGTTGTTTCATTGTTTTTTAATCTTGTATCTTAACTATGGTCAAAGACCCATTGATGTAATTAGTGAGTGACTAATTCTTGCTAAAACCAACATTCATCAAGAGCCTCGATGTACTCCAAAACCCCCAATTGCTAGCTAGTGTGGAGGTGATGCCTTTTTTGGTATCGGGCTGTGTAGATTATTGTCAATGCCCACAAATAAAGAACTACCTCTTTAAGTTTATGATTCTTCATGCATATACTAATGATGCCGTTTGCCTTACTGTTAGATAAATCTCTAAGATCATCTTTTCAGTTCTCCCTAAAAAAATGTCTAAAATCTTCGTCTACCATGGATAATAGAGGGAATGAGTGTTAAATCATCTAACTATTAGTCAAATGTCTAAAATACACATTTTGGTTTCTGGATGTCCGATTAAACTGATTATCACAAATCTGAAGTCGCAATAATCTGTTTTGTGTTTGGATAAAATGATTATGATTGTTTGATAATTTAGGGTCAAAATGATCAGCATTTGTAATGAAACTAGTTATTGGGATACATGTAAACTTATCTAACCATCTAATTTTAAGCAAGTAATTATTTGATGATGATTCTTCAAGTGTCAATATTCAATGCACATCCGAACACCCCCTATGATAAATCATTTTCTTTCTATAAAATCTATTTAAAAGCAATCCTCTGAGATGATCAATGATAAATTGAATCTCATTTCTTAAGTAATATATTAATCAGTGACTTGTAGTGATTTATGTAGCAAAGTAGTAGAGGGTTTCTTAATTTTCTTTTAGTTTTCAAATGAGAGAATACGGAAAAAGTAGGATTATATCCCTAATGAAAATGCTCATAAAGTTTTGATATCAAGGTATTACTGATTTGATTGGTTAGCAAGAGGTTATACGTAACTGGATCTTTGCTTTGCTTATAAACCTTGTGAGGAGAGTTCATCCATACTTTTACTTCACATATCATGTTTCTTGAGTGCATCATGTTCTACCATGGAGCCTAAACTTATTGGTGTGTTGAACTAGTTAATTAATTGGGTTTCTGTTCATCGTTTTGTGATTTGAAATCTTGATTTACATTAAAAGCAAGTATTGTCAAAATCCACCAGGCTGCTAACATTGAAACCGAAGCCTCTGGGATTCCTGAAGGCGAGTATCAATTGACACAACACGGGTTTTCAGATATTCAACGTGGAAAATATAGTGGTAAGTCCTCTTTGTGATCAAATCTTTGCCTCACTTTCCTCATATTGCTTTATCTTCTTGGTGTCCTTTAAACTTTGACATCAGTTAATCAATATTCAGAATGGAGTACAACTGAGTCATCCGATGATGTCGAGAAACAAGAGCTTGAGGAAGCTTCAGAAGATGAGGACACATCCTTTTTCGACACAGAAGATCATTTTCCCGGACAAAGTACGAGTTCCGATTTAGTAAACCAATCTGATGTTATGGATGAAGGAAACAAGGCAGGACAACTACAATTTGAAAGAAGAAAGAAGCTTCCGGATCCGGTTGAAAAAGAAAAGGGGGTCAGTCTGTGGTCTATGATCAAGGACAACGTTGGAAAGGATCTCACACGAGTCTGTCTTCCTGTTTATTTCAACGAACCCATCTCATCTCTCCAAAAATGTTTCGAGGATCTTGAGTACTCTTATCTTCTAGATCGTGCATATCAGCATGGTAAAGAGGTACAGCTTATACTTCACCATGCAATTTGTTTTGTCATTTCATGCTTATAATTCTTAAACGTTATGGAAATTTAATCGCTTGTGGGATCTTGTATTGTCGTCTTAGGGCAACAGTCTCCTAAGACTCTTGAACGTTGCAGCATTTGCGGTATCTGGGTATGCTTCATCCGAAGGCCGGCATTGTAAACCATTTAATCCTTTATTAGGGGAAACTTACGAAGCCGACTATCCTGAAAAAGGAGTTCGCTTCTTCTCCGAGAAGGTTTGTTTTCTAAGCTGAATCTTGTTATATTAATGTTAAATATTTAGCATACTGATCTTTATCAATTACTATGTGACAGGTAAGTCACCATCCGACCCTGATAGCTTGCCACTGTGAAGGAAGAGGATGGAAATTTTGGGGAGATAGCAACATAAGAACAAAATTTTGGGGGAGATCAATTCAGCTTGACCCTGTTGGACTTTTGACCCTAGAATTTGATGATGGTGAGGTTTTTCATTGGAGTAAGGTAAGGAAATGCAAGTCTTTTTGTCTGGATTACTTTCTAGTTGTACACAGGTTTCTACCTAGTTTCAACACATCTAAATATTTGTGTATGTATTGTTGTCAGGTTACCACCAGCATTTATAATCTTATTTTGGGAAAGGTGTATTGCGATCATCATGGGCTGATGCATATACGTGGCAATCGGGAGTATTCTTGCAAGCTCAGGTTTAAAGAACAATCTATTCTCGAAAGGAGTCCTCACCAGGTAAATATTCAAAGAATGGGAGATGTAGAGATGAAAGTGTATGTTACAGAAACTTTGTCAAACAACAATATATATATTTCAGATTTCATCTTTAAATGAAAAGGGTACTAAAGGTCCTTCCGTTTTCATAGGATTTTATTCACAAAATCAGTAAAGATTCGTTGTTTAACAACTTTTCCTAGATAATCCTTTGAAAATGCAAGCCTTGTTAACTAATATGTTACTTGGTTATCTCCATTGTTGATTTTCTTTTTTGCAAGTATTATCTGCATTTCTTCTCACATCAACCTACAATCATTTATTCGTGTCACCCGTCAAACTTGACTGAGATAAAATAAGTTGGTGCTTCTGTGTTCTTTGACATGAAAGGATAATCAAGGAAAGTGACATTTGGATTTGTATCTTGAACAGGTACATGGGTTTGTTGAAGATTCAAGTGGTAAAAAGTATGCCACATTATTCGGGAAATGGGACGACAGCATGTATTACGTACTCGGAGAGGGGACTGGCAAGACAAAGGATATGTGTGATGAAAATCTATTGTGGAAAAGGACTATGCCTCCTGTCAATCTCACTCGATATAATTTAACTTCATTTGCTATCACATTGAATGAGTTAACACCAGGACTGAAGGTAGAGATTACCCAAATTCTGTTTGTGTGTGTGTGTGTGTGTGCGTGCATGTATATCCTTCTGTTTAACTGATCCTGGTTTGTTTGATAACGGATTAAGGAGAAGCTTCCACCCACGGATTCAAGACTTAGACCAGATCAAAGGCATCTGGAGAATGGCGAATATGACATGGCAAATTCTGAAAAGCTACGTTTGGAGACAAGACAGAGAATGGTGAGTATCTCACTCTTCTTCATATGTATGTCGATCTTTTCAGTACATGTTTATCATCCTTATTGTTGTGAATGATCAAGCAAAAGACATAATCACTGATAACAACAAATAAGTGTTTTTTTTTGGGTAAAACAACAAATAAGTATTGGCTATATAGAGGAAATAATGCTGGAAAAATACATGAAAAAACTAATGTTCCTAATCTAATGAATTACTTTCTGACACTATGCTTACTGACCGAGCCATGAGATCCTGTTGTTGCTTCAACGGGAACTACTTTATAAACCGATAGGAGAGTATGTGATGAAGGACTCACTAAATGGCTACTTCTGATTTGATCTTTTAACATACTGTTGGCGACAAGTCGAAAAACTAATCACCATGTCAAATACAAACTTTCATACCTTGTTAAGCACAGAGTCATCTAAAAAATAATTATTAGGGGGAGGGTAATTGCACCCCTATCTATTGCTAAATGCATGCCTATTAAGTTTTTTCTCCTCACACGCATCAAACATCAAACACTGCTTTTTTACATTCCATATGCATGAATTAACTTGATTTTGACGTTAATAGGGGTGCGATTAGCATTGCCCTTAATATATTATTTAGATCCTAAAACTTTTTAAAATGACAAGACGTTGTTACTAGAGCCAACCATGTAAAATTAAAGGTTCTATCAAGTACATATCTGGCTTCAAATGTCATACAATTAGGCAGTGTCATTTGAACTAAACATTTTGCCAGAAAAGATGTTGCCATATGAACCCCCTTTTAGATCAAATCGTGGTCAACTCATGCATTGGGAATGTAAAAGTAGATGATTGATATTGTTGTGTGTTCATTTAGAATAACCTGCCAAAAATATCCCATCTGCGTTCAATTTCATACATACACAACAGTTGCGGCCACTGAGTTTCAGGGCTAATTTCTTGCAATCACAATTTGTCAGGATTAGTCTAGGTATAGTCTGGGACACCCTTTAGAAAAAATGCATTCTCTCCTCCCTTTACAACTGTGACAATTTCTGCTTTTGAATTACATCATCTCTTTTTTAGGATGTTTTAAATCTAAAATTATATATTTTTGGTTTTGTATCAACTATAACTGTACGTGATTGGTGTTGATTGTATTCCGAATATTCACCTTCTTAATTGGAAGTGTTTGACTTTCGACATATGGTTCAAGTAGTCCTTAAACTAAGCTCCCATTTTGCAATTTCCACTTATGATGTTATAATGGAAATAATTGGATCTTTATGAAGGATTTTACTAACTGATGCTTCACAATACTTCAAAATTTCTAGTCGAGAAAATTACAAGAAAATGGATGGAAACCACGGTGGTTCCAGAAAGATGGCGAAGATGGGACATATCGGTATGTAGGTGGATATTGGGAAAAAAGAGGAGAATGGAATTGGGAAGATTGCCCTAATATATTTGGTGAATTCAGCGAAGACATTGTTAATACTTCCACCATCTGAATTCACTAAGGTAACTAGTTTTCTTCATCATTTGATACTACTTGGATATATCCAAACATTTCGATCCATTGGAAGGTTTTTAATTATGTACTTAAGCATACGATTTTCGCGACTTATGCAGAGGAACCCGCACATCAAAACTTAGCCTAGATTCATATTGTGATCATATCAAGATTCAATCTTTCGGTTTGCAAATGGAGATGTGAGCTCCAAGTGGCAAGACCGCCTTCTTCTTCGCGGCATAACCTTTGTAATTCCCCCTGTCAAGCTATTATATAGTGCAGCTGACTTATTAGCAAATTAATTTAGATGAGTCTACTCTTGTATTGTTTTGGATGATAGAAATAAAATGAAAAAAAAAAAGAAGTGAAATGCCCAAAATGTCTAAAGGAATTGTTCAGATAGTAGCTTTTAAGAACTTGTTAGAGAAGAATGAATGTATTTAGGAAACTTGTCAAAGCAAATAGTTGCATGTCAATGCAATTCCATCTTCAGTTTGCCCATAACTTTTCAGTACATGTCTATTTTATTTTTACACATATATGAAGAATGTTTTATATTTGTGGAAACAACCTATTACCTGGATGTTATGCCTACTTACATTTTACTTTTTATAGACTACTCTATGTGAAAGTTATCGGGCGAGTTTGGTGAATTCGATGAAACTCATCTCTCGAGCAAAACCATATGAGCTCCGGTTGTTTTAACATAGGTTTTTTTAGTTATTGATCGTTAGACTTCATCCCGATGTGTTGTTCTTGATTTTTCCTCACACAAAACAACACCTACAATGCTAAATATCTTTTGAGTAATTTGATCAATTGACTTCAAATGTTAATGGCATAATTCTTCCATCTATAGTTATTACTTGAAGTCGATCTAAACCCCCTTATTTGAGTTTGCACCTGAGTGAGATTCGTATCATCAAAAAGACTAGCAGCCTGGGGGACATTTTAAGGTAGGGCTTGCTTCTCATGAGATCCGATAACGGAATCGGAAATGGGCTCATAAACCAGGTTGGCTGATAGAGATGCACATACCCGGTTAAAAAACCGAACCGTTTTTTAAATCGGTTTGGTTTTCAATCGGTTTTTACATCTGAAATAATTATTATTCTTAAGGCTAAGCGTAACGGTGGCTGGGGTTGAGCGGGTTCAAACCCGCAGGGCTCAGCGGGCTTGGCAGCTACCGCTACGCGTCCAGCGGGTTCGAGCATCAGACGGGTTACCCACACTGCTGTGTTTGTGTGTGTGGTGTGTAGTGTGTTTAATTAATTAAATGCTCTGGTTGGGTACTAATCAGAGAGGGTTTCAGAGGGTTAATGGGTGGGTTGGAGAAAAGCTAATATGACAGTGGGGTTGGGAGGGTTGTATACGCATGGCCTAACCGGTTCGGTTTAAAAAAAACGGTCTGGTAAATTTGGGTTTATGTTTTTTGACTTTTTTTCATATAATTTGGGTTTTTCATATTGGGGCTTGGGTTTTCATAACAATACATTATATAACTTAAACTTATAATATAAATATATAATTTATAAATATCAAAATTA
>LUCG01306315.1:0-12243 GCA_001633085.1 Carthamus tinctorius
GGCAAGGAACACGTACATCGGTGACGAAGGGACTCGAGGAGTCTCGGGGGGTGAACGTCGGCGGGTTTCGATCGGGGTCGACATCATCCACGGACCATCGTTGCTTTTTCTCGACGAGCCGACTTCGGGCCTGGACTCGACCAGTGCCCAGAGCGTGATCGAAAAGGTCCACAACATCGCACAAGCAGGAAGCACGGTGGTCCTAACCATCCACCAGCCATCGTCTCGAATCCAGCTCCTACTCGACCACCTTATCATACTGGCTCGCGGTCAGCTCATGTACCAAGGGTCCCCGAGGGACGTCGAGCTGCACCTCGGCCGGATCGGCCGGAAAGTTCCGAAAGGGGAAAACCCGATCGAGTTTCTAATCGACGTGATACAGCAATACGATCAGTCCGAATATGGGGTGGATGCGTTGGCGGAATTCGTGGTCACGGGTACGAAACCCCCGAAACTTTCGGACGATGAAATGTCGTTTTCGACCCCGACCCCGCCTCCCCATCGGAGGTCGGGGCAAAAGCTTCACCTGCAAACGGCGGGACGGCATGGTCAAGATGACGGATTCGATCATAGCTTGAGAAGCCCGTGGAATAATTCGAAGTCGTGGAGCCACTCGGGAATCATGCAATCGCTCAAATCGACACCAACCCGTCATCGGAATCAGAGGACACCAAATCCGGCGAGGTAAAATACTTTTTTGCCCTTGATTATCGTTCAAAAAAAGTGAATTACGTAAAATCATTTACTTCTTAGACATATGATCAGTCAGAAATACGGCCCGTACAAATGAGAAACATAAATATTTTGTGAACCTAACCAACCATACATCATTAGAGTAAACTACAATTTTGGTCCCTGTGGTTTACAACTTCAATAACCGCGGTTATCGTCCCTATTATTCACGTTTTGCTTTGAAAATGATCCCTGGATCACTAACTCCATTAAATATCTCCATTAAGTAAAGGGCATTTATGTCTTTATCATTTTTTATCTTTATTCAAAGGACCAAAATTGTAGTTTACCTGATTTCTTTACTCAAAGGACTAAAACAGATAAGGGAAAAAAGATAAAAAAATAAATGTCCCTTGCTTAACCGAGGTATTCAATGGAGTTAGTGACCACGGATCATTTTCAAAGTAAAATGTAAACAGTAGGGACAATAATTGTAGTTATTGAACTCTAGCGACCACTTTCAAAGATTCCATGTATACCACAAACACAAAGACCAAAATTGTAGTTTTACTCTATTCATTATGAATTCATAAACAATGATAAGATTCATCATGAATAACCGAAGAAATAGTTGGCTCTCAGAAACATTTATGATTCTCATTTAAACTTGTCCAACAAGTCATTTAGCGGTTTAGTTCTCGAAAAACGAACCTTTCTCGGAACTTCAAAAACGTGAACCATATCATGTTTTTTCCGCAGTGCATCTCCGGGCTACTACACGAACTCAAGCGATATCCTAGCTCGAACCCCGACCCCACACAGCAGCGACTACACGGTTAACGAAGACGACTACATCACCCCGTCCATGGCCGCCGACGGTTCAGACAACCACCACCACCACCGGTTCGGCCCGAAATTCTCAAACTCGTTCTTCGCCGAGACCTGGGTCCTGATGCGCCGGAACTTCACCAACATCCGACGGACCCCCGAGCTGTTCCTATCCCGGCTCATGGTCCTCACCATCATGGGCTTCATGATGGCCACCATGTTCAAGAACCCGAAACCCACGATGCAAGGGGTCACCAACCGCCTCAGCTTCTTCATCTTCACCGTCTGCCTTTTTTTCTTCTCATCAAACGACGCGGTCCCTGCTTTCATCCAAGAACGCTTCGTGTTCATCCGCGAAACGTCCCACAACGCTTACCGCGCGTCTTCCTACACCATCGCCGGACTCATCACTTACCTCCCGTTTTTGTTACTACAGGCCGCGGTTTATGCGGTTCTCACGTGGTTCGCGTTAAAGCTCGAGGGCTCTTTCGTCTATTTCCTCATCGTTTTATACGTCTCCCTCCTCTCGACCAATTCGTTTGTGGTTTTCGTGAGCTCGGTGGTCCCCAACTTCATCCTCGGGTACGCGGCCGTGATCGCGTTCACGGCTTTGTTTTTCCTGTTTTGCGGGTATTTCTTGAGCAGCCACGATATCCCAACATATTGGAGGTGGATGAATAAGGTATCGACCATGACTTATCCGTACGAAGGGCTTCTGATAAACGAGTACCAAAGAAACGAAGTTTTCGGGCAGACGCTTGTTGGGTCGGATGTGACGGGAATCGGTATCTTGCAATCCCTGCATATTTATCACAAAAAAGATCAGAAATGGTTAATGGTTTATATAATGTTGGGGTGGGCAGTGCTATACAGGGTCTTGTTCTATATCGTTCTTCGTTTTGCATCGAAGAATCAGAGGACGTAACGAAAAGGAAGAAGTTGAATTAGTTGTGTTTTTAGATGATGATGCTGATGATGATAATAAGAAAGTGTTTCAAGAATTAGGAACTTTTCTTTCAATGGAAGTTTTCATTTATTCAATCTTTTTTTTGTTTATGTTGACATATATATACATGTATGACTTCAATGGAAAAAATTTATAACAGAATTGACATTAATTTATCGTTTGTTTTGTTAATCCGAACATTTACTATGATTGTGGAACATTTACTATGATTGTGAAGCTAGCGCGCAGCCGCGCACCTCAACTAATCCCGTGGGCCCCTATTTTAACAACTACAAAAATTCCAGTGGCTTTGAGAAGACTTGAACCGATGACCTGGTTGTTTGGTTAGTTTTTCATTAAGTCATATAAAGTTGTCTGCGTGGATTAATTTGTCTGTATAAATTGGAAAGATTTTTGTTTGGGAGGGTTTTCCTTATATGGAAGGAAAGTGTTTTTTAATTTGGAGAATTTGGAGGGACAGGTTTAGGAACAATTTGGCTTTCTGCATAAAGTTCCCCCCGTAGAAGCTTACTGGATAAGCCACTTTCTATATCAATAAGGCCATTGCCAAATAGTCTTGTATAGCTGAATGAATAAGATATAAATCCATTAAGCTCATTAAGCCGCTAACAAACAGGTCCTACATTGATAAAGGTGGGAAAGGCCCCACTCAAATGTCAAAATTTTAAAATAATCTTAGGTAAATTTTTTTACTCTTATATCCTTAGTCCCCCCAGACATTTTCAACGGTTCCCCAGTGGCCGAGTCCGTTTTGACGAAACGCGACATTCTCTTGCTAGACGGTCATTCTCCCTGTATATTATTAATACCGCTAGTTCTTGCAATCAGGCTACAATGATGACGTTGGTTGATGATTTGTTAAATATATCTTGGTTTCTTGTTCTAATAGTTTCATATATGTTCAAACCAATTCTTCTAAAGGAAATCATATAATTAAACAATAGTGTACTATGATATTTGGTTAATCGAGATGATAAAAAAATAACCAAAATTTGAAATTTACCTTACTTGGTTAACCGACTTGTTTAACCCGCAAACTGAATAACCTAGAACCATTTTAATTTGGGTGAGTTATTCGGTTTTGAACTTTTCTATACCTTAGGGCACAGTCACCTAAGTTTCTGGATCTGCCACTACGAGCAAGAGGAGCCCCAAGGTCTAGCCTTTATTTTCTAGTTGAGCTGTCCCTCAAGGTTTAGAATAAATGTATTGGGTTCAACATATTAAAGAAAAATGAAGTCTGAGTGAAGCACAAATGCATATACATATCTAGTTATCTACACAAAGTTGGTTTCCTGTAAGAATAATAGTTATCATGAGAAGAAGGGATCTCCACCCTTGGATTAATCCTAATTAAAGATCAATTGGAAATTCCATTCTCAGCTTTTTCATGGGTTATTTTGGGACTTAATCTGAATCATTGGATTAACACTACGGTGGTGTTTGTTATTTAAAAAAAAAAAAACTCTTATTTGCCACTTACATATGATTCGGTTAGGCATAAGACAATTCAGACCGCCTGTTTTATCCTTTGTAAAGCCTCTTAACCTTTAATATCCTATGATAAATTAAGTGATAACCTAGCCACTTAATTAACTCTTATTTCCATCCTGCACAATACTTTCGATTTAAACGTTGGTTTGAGGGACAAAATAGATAATTATACATGTTCAAACGTCTATCAGTTTACAATGTCAAACAGTCTTATTGATTCAGATTTTAGACTTCAGCACCACCTCTTAAAAATCAGAAGTGAAATCAGAATTCAGACTTCAGCACCTCTTAGAAAACAAACACCGCCTAATTAAAACTGATCAAGGGTCCAAAATCCCTTCCTACACTACTCACCTTAACTTGTATTCTCACACAATCCTTCGTCTATATATACATCAGTGAAGTCAATAATCATCAAACTTATACACAACGGTGAAATCAATAATCATCAAACTATTTAATCTTGTAGCAAAAGGAGAGTATTTGTTGATTAAACTCTAATAGGGTAGAGAACAAAGATAAATATAATGAAGACAAACATATAACTATAAGACATATAACAGAAACAGGCAGATAAGGTTAAGAACAAAGAAATAGAAGACAAGTACATATGCATAAGAAAATACAAAGGCAGAGAGTAGAAGACATACTCTTGAACACTAATTAGTAATTATTACAAGAGTTGAAATAAGATTTATTTTATGTTTTTAAAACTATATACATATTAAGAATTATTCAACACATTTTCTTTTATTTTAGGAAGTATCACAAACCTCGAAATCAACAAATAGAATCGAACTTCAGAAAAAGTCAAACCATGACTTGATAGAACAAATGTGTTCTTCATATTCCATAACCATTTGAATTGTACCACCCCAAAGCCCAAAGTTAACATGTTGGTCCAATAACTTCTAATTCAACTAAAAACCAGTGGCGGATCCAAGAATTTTTCCTAGTGGGGGCACCTTTAAGAAAGATTAAAGTCCTGCAAAGTCGCCCAATATATTTCTAGCCTAATTCTACCGTTTTGAGGGACTTTTAAAGTATTCTTGGTTGATTTCAAGGGAGTCCTAAGTTTTTTTGGCGATTTTGAAGGACTTTTTGGGTTTTTTGGTTGATTTCGAGGTACTCTTTTTGATTGATGGGGTCCCATACGAAAAATCACTCAGGGGAACGATGGTATAAATTATTAAAAAAGCTATTTATTTAATTTTCTAATGGGGCCCCTTTCCCCCATAGCTTCTAATGTGTATCTTCCCCTACTTAAAACTATGGTGAAAGTTATTGGTAGCCCACAACTTGAGGCTTACAAAGAGCTTACAAATCCCATTTTCTATCCATGTGAGACGAGTTGTTACATGAATTTAATTTGTATGTATCAAAAACCACATACATTCATATGCAATAAATAGGTTCTGAGGTAACAAGAAAGTAACTTACATAATTTGTCTTTTTCATCCAACCCCATGTAATCGACAAGTTTATTCTGCGAAGATGCTAAAGATTAGCTTTACGGATATATAAAACTGACTTTCCAACACAAACACGATACCGTTCACACCAAGGCCATCATATAACTTTTTCTTCGAGATGCAAAGCGAAACAATATATTAAATATAAAATAACCTTAGCAAGCCTCAGTGATCAATAATTCAATATATTAATCCTCTATAAAGTAACTGACAGAAACTTACCTCTGTGATAACAGATAGATGGATAGTGACCGGAAAGATTGGATTCGATGAAGACGATGACTATGTTGACTTTGTTTACCTCGTAACAGTTCCATCAAGAGGCGGCATCTGAATTGCTAAGAGGTAAATCTTTTTTGGCAAATAAAATGCCGGCCTCTTAATGATTCCAAAACCCTCTGAATGATTTTGTATCTTGGGCCTCCCTTAACCATTCAACGCCCTGATTTCATTTTCAACAATTACCACACAACCATATTTCATTTTGCACTATATGATAACTGATAAGAGCCTCTTAATCATTCTGACCACTTAATCATCCAACACCAAACCATTCAATAGCCCCTGGCCGGCTTCGCTATAAACAACGACACCTTGAATAAACAAAGCACGATAAATTCATTGACGATTGAAATTCCCATTTCGCAACTCATGGTAATACACAATAACATTCTAATAAAGTTGAATATAAGTAACGTTTTTCTCCCAACATGTCTGAATTGCGATATATTGTTGCTATAAGTATTGAGTAAGACATTTTGGATGATTCAGATAGTGCTTTTTTCCTTGTTTCTACGGTTCCCGGATGGGGTTTTGCTCCAAAGTACCTGATCATCGATCTCAGTCAGCTTTTCATCATCAAGACGCTTCCACGTTTTGATCGACTCGACTCCTCCCCAACTCCCGTCCGACTTATTTTCCAACGACGCCAAAACGACCCTCGCTCTTCTCGACCATCCAGCCTTTCCATAAGCATGGTACCCAAACCCGCCAGCATAACAGAGATGAATTCCCGTCAACTGTCCACAAAAGTCGTTAACGTGATCATGGCCAGTGAAAACAGCCTTCACGTCCCCTGCTTTCACCAGTGTCGTAAAGAATCCCGAGTTCACCGAAGCAGAACTAATCCCTTCTTGTTTCACGCCCGTAAAGTTCGAAGAATCGAAGCTCGCGTATTCCGGCAACGGGATATGAAAGTACGCGAGCCCAGGAGCTTTTGACATGTTCTGAAGCTTCATAGACGTTTCTTGAAACCAAAACTGCTGAGACGGTTTGATCCATCCATAGCCGGGGATCGAAGGAACCGTGGAGTAGTCACCGCTGTCGAGAAAGTATAAATTAAGGATCGATTTATTCACGTAACTTGACCCTTCAATTCCACGTACTTCAAGATTGTAATTTCCGAAACCGTCGATAAGATCGACACCCGGAGGATTAAACCGAGACAATGTCTGTTTCATTCCGACAATATGTCGCATAACACCTTCCCTTGACAATGTGGATTCTTGATCATGGTTCCCTAAGACAGCTGCCCATGGGATGTTTGAGGTTACCGCAGGGGCAAATGCGGCATTCATGGAAGCAACCGGATCGGTTGTATCAGCTCCGTAGATGTTGTCTCCGGTGAAAACAACGAGATCAGGTTTCTCAGCTTGGATCATTCGCTCGATGAAAAAGGTGGTATTTAGGTCAGAGCAATGTGCAAACTGTTCGGGTAACACATCTTCACAAGGGGTCTGTTTTCCGTCAGCATAGTGCATGTCGGCCACCTGTAGAATCTTAAACTCTCCCTTTTTATCGAACCGTAATTGTTGTATACCACCGTTCACGAACGAAGAAGATGACCTTTGAACTTTATTGGTACTAGCCGAGATAAGGACGGAAAAGGAGCAGAGGACGACAATGATGGTCGCCATCATTCTTGCCATGGTTTTAGAAAATTGAACTTTCGTATTTCTCTTTCTCGTGGATGTTGATGAATGTTCTACAAAAAAGAGGTGACGTAGTTATCAAAGCGAACTTCGAGTGAATTTGACAACATCATGTCTAGAAGTGTTCATCTACACCACCCACACTAAACCGCAAAGTGCGGTTTAGAATCTTTTGCGGTTTTAAGTTATTAAACCGCGGTTCAAACCACACCGCACCGCACATTTTATGTATACTTTTAATTATATACACATATTATTAGGCTAATTTAGTTTGAAGTTAATTTTTTACTTCTTATACTACTTCAGTTATGCAATATGTATTTGGGAATCGAACATCCTGAAACTTCTTATTTGTTTGGACTAAGGTCACGTTATCGTTGATTTTATCGTAGGCATAAACTACATTAGCTACATACCGCATAAACCACGCTGCATTTCGCGATGCGGTCTTTTGCAGTTTGAGGTATATCAGGTGCAGTTTGCAGTTTGGAAAAACGCTCAAACCACATATGCGATCGGTGGCCTAAAAACACACCAAAACCGCATTGCGAGCACCCTTAATAAGTGCTTCCATTGAATTCTACAGAATTTCAGATTCTAGTGGAAAACAAGGATTAACTACACAACAATCATAAAGTAAAAAGTAAAACAAGCATCTCATCAAAAGAGTTAGATCAAAAACTTGTACTTCAATTTCCACAATTCAACACTACACGAAAACCAAACCCCCAATATCATCATCTCACATCAAATAAACCATTAAAGCACAATTCACAGCAAAATAGTTTCAAAATCCTAAATCCATAGCTTCAAAATGAATCATAATATTCAATCAATACCTCTAATCAATCGTAATCCAGAACTCATGAATGCATTCACAGAAGCAAAATTGAAGTAAATAGAACAGAAAATTACTACAGATAAAAAAGGAACGAAGTTCCAGAATCACTTTAATTCAAGCTAGCAGACAACAAACAGTACCTTAGATAGGCGGTGGCGGTGGCGGTGGCGGTAGGTCCGGTGGAGAAGGAGGCGGAGGCGGTGGTCGGAGATGGTGGTTACTGTAAATTATTGATAGAATTGGCGGTGTTTTCTGAAAAATATCAAAACTTCTCTTTATATAGTTAGGGTATTTGCGAATACTATCCCTGAGTTTGATCTAATTACATTTTAGCCCCCCAAATTATCAAGATCTTCAATTTTGGTGGTTAGTGTTTGTATTTATAGAAAATGCAAAGACTTGAAAGGTAAGATACAACATTTGGTGGAATCCATGGACTGTGAAATTACAGCTCATTAAAAGTTTTAAAATATTTATTTTTGAACCATATTTAGAAGAGAGATAAAACAATAGGGAAAACCTAGAAAATGAAAATGTTTTTATAATTGTTTATCTGGACCACGATATGGATATGTATATGTAAATAACTTAACTTGTTTTTTGGTTGTATACACGTGTATATGTTACAAAGTACTTGTATGTACATGCGTATACCGTCTAGACTCTAGATGAATGGTTAACAGGACGTTTTCTTAATTTTTCATTTTTTTTTTGCTTTCATGATACCCTTGAAATCATAAAATAACACTGAAACTTTACAACAAGATATTCTAAAAGTACGAAAATACCAAACTCTTCATAGCAAAATGGTGTCTAAATCAAATGATTTGATTTAAAAAAAAAAAATCAAACCAATATGCTAAATAAAGAATTCTCAAACTCAATGAAACAAACTCTCTTTGGTTGAGTTGGTTAGTTCCTTTCTTTTTACTTTTGTCTTCCAGTGCTGTGGCGGATTGGTTATCGCTCGGGGGGTTCATAGCGCCCTAACCGAGTTCGAACCTTCCTGTGCGTATGTCTGAAGACATTTAAGTAGGGTCATGTTTAGCCCTCGAAAATTGTCAGGGATTAATCGGGCTCTGGTCCAAACACCCTAAAAAAAACCAAGTTGTTTGAGCTTTTAAGCAGTTATTCAATCTGTGATGAATCATAAAGATAACACATCCATATACCAAATAGTTTGATGTTAGAGCTATTTATGATGTTTGGCCCACTAGAAAAACAGTCTTAGCCACATTCTATATAAAATGAGGAGGCATGAAGACTTTGTTAAAATTAATAGATGCATATGGATGCTAAAAAAAATTGGGCAAACCATCCCATCCTGTTAATATTTTTGTAATTAAATAACCTTTAAAAAATGAAACATCTAGACACCTACCAATTTCCACTTAGGGGTGTTTGGATTGCTTATCAAAAACTTACATTTTTTTATTAAAAGTGTTTATCATTTATTTTGTGTGAAAAAAAAAAGTTTCATAAAAAAAGTGTTCAAATTGACTTGTTTTTGTTTTTTGAACGACGGATAACTCGTGCATACGTCTCGACACGAAGTCGACAAGGTATCCGGGATCCATACGAGCATCCGACTAATCATGGCGACTATGGACCGACCCGAAAGCCGATCCAAGATCAGGGTATCGCCACATGCTCATCCCATGAATCAAACCCGGGTAGACATGGATGTTATCCACTGTCTCTGTCAAGGATGTTACCGACCACTAGGCTACTAATGCTTTGATGTTTGAATTGACTTGTTGGTGTACCAAAAAGTGTTTGACAAATTTTTACTTATTTGTATAAAATGACCAAAAGGGATAAAGGTGAAGATATGACAGGTGAGATTCCTATTAAAATAAGAGTAAAAAGGTCATTTGGTTTTTAAAAAGTCATAAGTTGTTTTCTAAAAATTAAAATGAAATGACCTTATCTCATTTTCCAAAAGGTCATAAGCAGTTTTTAATAAGCAATTTCAAACACTATTAAGTTATAAGCACCTTCAAATAAGCAATTCTAAACACCCCCTTGGTTATAGCTCATGATGATAAAACTACTTAAAACTCTAAAAAACATGATCATCTCAATTCCTTACTTCATTTGGTCATTTTCTTTTATAATGTTTCATATTTTGCAAATAACGTTATCTTAAATTACGTATGTTTATCCAATTTAAGTTGGAAAATGTTACCCATTTTGAATATTTTAATTTAAATTTTTTTTGGATAAAGTTCACCTGGGTTTGCCCAGGCTAGGGGTTATTAGAGCTAAAGCATGCTAACCTGAGATTAATACTCAGTGGCCCCTGGTTGTTCACCTCCGGATTCGAACTTGGGTGGGTTTTTTCCCAACACCAAACCTTAACCAGTAGGCTAATTTTGTTTTCCTTAAAAATGTAAATTTTTTTTAGGTACGCTGGTTTGTGGGCAAGCCTAACGCTCTATCAAGTAATGGACAAGTTTTCAAGCCTGCAAAAAAAGGAGAGTGAGTCTCCTATGTCGAGCCTATTGGATAAGAAAAACAATTTAAACCCGATCCAAGCCCATACATGATCAACTCCATTTGAAATGTAATATCATATGATACAAAATCATATAAACAATATGACACACTGCAAAACGATAAAAAAACATGGAAACATAAAATGATATGTAACATTATATATTTTGTAAGAAACATTATAGAAAAGTATGTAAAATTGTATGATACAACCTACGTAATGATATAATATGGAAAGAATAATATGAATAGTATGATCTTAATAGATTTAGTTAAATTAATATAATTATAAATCTACTGTGATCCTAATATCCAACCTTTTCTAACCTGACCGACTCATTTATTCTGCTACTTTTAAAGTCTATTTTTAAGATGTGTTTAAATGAATATTTATCGACTTATATATATATATTTATTATCGATAATTGTTAATTCACAATTTTTTTTTATTTAGAATTCTCTTCATCATATGACCAACAAAATTATTGTCATACAGTTCGTGGAGCATCCACAGTTGAGGTTGTTGTTGAGTTTATGATAACAACCGTCACTATGGTGTATAAGTTTTTGTTTAGACGTATATTAGTATAAAAATCCAACTATTTGATCATAGGGTTAACAAATTCTTCGTATATTTTTATAAAAATCAGGTCGCTTGATATAGGTTTAACAAATTCTTTATATATTCTTACAAAAACCTGGTGCTTGATATACTTATAACAAAGTCTTAGAAAAATATTGGAACGATTCTTCAATATTGCATGTGCTAGTCTAAGTTTTATATCGTTTGAATATAGTTTGTGGTCGGGCTTTTGTGCTTGTATAACCATTTACTCGTTAGACCCGTATATTTTTTATTTTTTGTTATTTTTTGTATAGCTATACATACAACCTCTAGAGTATCGATAACAAGTTGTCTATAATTTTTTTTAAATAAAAAATCAAAAGTTACAAAAATTTTAAAAAAATACATTCAATTCTAATAAATTCTATATTTTCGAAAATTTCAAGATGATTATTTTATTAAAATATTGTATAACTTTATCATCTTAAAACATTTATAAACAAAACTTCAATTAAAAAACACTTTCAAATCAATCTTATTAATATGATATATTAAAATAACATTTCCTTTCCCCTTATGTTTAAAAGAGTTCTCAACATTTGGATTCTATATTTTTTCTAATTCAAAAAACAAGATATCAAATGTTATGGAGCAATTTATAAAAATAAAACAAAAGTTTTTATACTTTAAAAATCTATTAAAGAGGCTATTAGCTTCTAGCAAAATGGAATATTCTATGACACAATTTGGAATATTACCACATCAAGAAAACTATGAATTTAAAAATGTGTATTATTTTTAGAATATTACCAAATTAAGAACCTTTAATTGTTTTTAAAATTGCATATGCAACTAATCATTTTTACTTGGTTTCTTATGATTGGATGCACGTTTAAGAGAATCTTTGGTAGCATCCGATTAGAAGTGGATCATAAACTTTTTATAAATTCTTGTACCATTTATCAAAAAAAAAAAAA
>LUCG01306320.1:0-10080 GCA_001633085.1 Carthamus tinctorius
CTTTATTTGTGTTAATTATAATTATTATGTGATATATAAAATCATCAAATAGTTTTTTTTGGAACTTGTCTAGTTCTGTCCAGTCCTGTCCAGTCTTAGGCGTACCAAACACAAAACAGACATCTGTCCCGTCCCGTCCTGTCCAGTCCCGTCCTACTCTCTTGTCCTGTCCAGTACTGTCCAGTTCCGTCCCGTCCTGTCCTGTCCAATCCTGTCTGCGTACCAAACGCTACCTAATGGAACTGTTAAGAGTTAAACAAACAACCCCGAAGTTTCATTTGGTTCCCTGTGAGATTGCATGAATGCCATGCCATTGATGTGAAGCTTATCACCATGAGAAGTAAAAGTAACAGGCCAAGTCAACAATTAAAGGACTCATGATGTAACAAGTATTATTGATTGGTATAGTATGCTTGAAGCACTTTGCATTTAATGGGGGATTATGTGTTGAAGTGTGAACCTTATATCTACTATACCAGAATTAATTAGTAAATGTTATGCAGCATAACTTCTGAAATATGTAATGAACATGGTATGTTAATGAAATCTTAATTCTTAGTGATTTGTTCCTCTCATAGGGGATGAAGCAGGCACTGCACCTCAATTGAATTATTATTATTACCTTTAAAAACTTATATTGTTGGTTGGATATTTGTATTGAGTTGTTTTTGTTTCTTATGAACCATAGATGCTTTCAACAACCACTTTGCGAAGTATGGAGATATAACTGATTCTGTGATAATGAAAGATCGTCATACCGGGCAACCTAGGGGGTTCGGATTCATCACATATGCTGATCCTTCAGTGGTAGACAAGGTTATCGAGGATACCCATGTCTTTAACGGGAAGGAGGTGAGATAATTTCTGAAGTTGTTAACTATTTCTTCGTATATTGCATCCGATGCTGTGATAACTTATGGGTTGTTCTAGGTTGAGATCAAGAGAACAATCCCGAGAGGATCCGCTCACTCAAAGGATTTTAAAACAAAGAAGATATTTGTTGGAGGTATTCCAACCACACTTACCGAAGGTACACAATTTATACATTTTAACTCGATGCAAGCATGTAGAATATGAAAAGTTTATCTTTACACATGGTACCATATTTATATGATGATCCTCTTTTGTTTAGATGAGCTCAAGAATTTTTTTTCCAAGCATGGGAAGGTGGCGGAGCACCAGATTATACGTGATCATGGCACTGACCGATCTCGTGGGTTTGGGTTTGTTATTTTTGATAGTGAGGAAGTAGTTGATGAATTGTTATCAAATGGAAACATGATTGATATGGATGGTACTCAGGTGAGTCTTGTTACTTGGTTCTCGGTGAAAATTCTTTGTAAATACAAAAAAGATTATACTCAGAAGCAGTTCTCAGTCATTTTTTTCCCGTCAACCGTGGGCTCATTCAGTAAATTTTCCTGCTTTTAACTAACAATAGTGTACCGCTTATATAGCTCCATCTTAAATTTGTTGCATGACTAATTTAGGGTGAGGCTTTTACAGGTATAAGTATTTCAAGGAAGGACTCTAATTATAGTTTGTGCACAGCTAAAATTAGGTTGACTAAGTTGCTTTGTTGTAGGTGGAGATCAAGAAAGCAGAGCCAAAGAAAGCCCCAAACCACCCTCCTCCTTCATTTGGTAGCAGGTCTAGGGCACGTTCTTTCTCAGATGAATTTGGTGGATTTGGCCGTTCGTATGACGGTTTTGANCTCGGAAGACCTGGTGCTGGTGGGTATGGCGGGTATGGTAGCGGTGGTCGTGATTTTGGTGGTTATGGAGATTTTGGAGATAGCACTCTAGGTGGTTACCGTGGTGAACCTTCTCTTGGTTATGGTAGTCGCTTTGGTAGCTATGGTGGTGGTGGTGGTGGCGGTGGTTATGGTGGAAGTGGTGGTTTAGGGGGTTATGGCAGAGGTGAAGGGTATGGCTATGGGGGTCCCGGTTATGGTGGGGGTTATGATTCTGGTCCAGGTTCTAGTTATGGAGGAGCAGGCAGTCTTTACGGCAGGGGTGCAGGCTATAGTGGCAGTAGTCGTTACCATCCTTATTCAAGATAGAGAAATGTGATTCTTTATATGCTTGTTTTAGGAGTTCCCCATAAATATCGTTTAGTTTTGGCATCTTAGACTGTTCAGCACTAGAGATAGAAGCTGCTCCTACTTTTGCAAGTGAAGAAGCTCTAAGAGATCCAAGAAGTTGGTGGTTTCTTCATTATGGCTTTTGTCTAGATGAACCCATAGACTATTTATTTATGTTTGGTTATGATAAGCGGACTATCGATAACTCCTATTAAGACCTCGTTGGTATGGACCCTTGTAGGGTGAATTTGTTTATGTTTGGTTATAAGACAATGTAGATTGACTTTACTTTACTAGCTTTTGTGAAAGTTTTTGGATTCATTCCTAGTTATTGACTTGGTTAAGGTTTTTGTAGCTTTTTGGGTATTATATAGCATTTAATAGATTTGCATTTATTGTTTTATCACTATAAGTTGATCTAGGTGGATATGCTTTCACTTTGCAACTCCTGAAGCTGTACTCTTGAGAAGTTACCACTGTAGGTAGTGAATATGGTTCAAGAACCAGGTTAATTTGACAACTTTCTGTAGATTGGGTTGATGGTTTTCATAAGCTAGCTACATCAGGTTTGGAAAGTAAGTGTGAGAAAAGTAGATATGTTCGTGAATTGGTCATTCGGTTTCATGGCATTTACGTATACAAGTTGAAGGATGCTTTTTTTGAAGTATAGTAAACTACAATTTTGGTGCATGTGATTTATATGAATCTCTGAAAGTAGTTCCTAGACTAAAATAACTACAATTATCGTTCCCTACTGTTTACATTTTGTTCTGAAAATGGTCCTTGGTTGCTGAGTTCGTCAAATATTTCGGTTAAGTAAAGGGCATTTATGGCTTTTTATCATTTTTTCTTGTCAAACCGAACAAAATTGTAGTTTACTTGATTTCTTTACTCGAAGGACTAGAACATATAAGAGAAAAAAAAAGGTAAAAAGACAAATGTCCCTTAAGGGAGTTGGTGATTTGGGGATCCTTTTCAACACAAAATGTGAACAATATGGATGATAATTGTAGTTATTGAAGTCTAGGGGCCACAGAGATTCATGTAAACCGCAAGGACCAAAATTGTTGTTTACCCTAATATTTATACATGACAAATACTAATGCACACACTCTTACATTTGTTGAGATTTGAAATATCTTTGACCTCCTGGGAGGCTGGGCTCTACCGCTAACCTAGGTACCTCTACCGCTAACCCGGGTACCTCTACCGCTAACCACCCATAGTTTAATACATTTGCATGAACTTTGTAGTTTATTGGTTATATTGTTTTGTGTTATTGCTGCTGCAAACAAGTTGATATTGTTCCAGCTGGTGGGTAAGCTCAAGTCTACTGAAGATTTTGTTTTGGAAAGGGTTTTGCGGACACGTGCTTCTCGACACCTAAAGATGCCAAAACGTAAAGATGGTGAGGATTTGGCAATGTATTTGTTTATGTGGAATGTGCTTCGTCTTTTTTATACTTTGCCTTTCTTGGAATATAATTGATCCAATTTATCTTAATTCGAGATGTTGCAGCCTGTTCATGGCATTAAGGGGCCATTTACGAAATATTTATCAGCCGGGTAAGTGCTTGGGTATTACTGACCTTATTGAATGAGAACTACAAGTACCAAGAATGTCACTGGTAAGAGGTATAACAATGACACAGAACTTATCCGGTAAGTGAGGGAAATTACTTGTAAGGTAAACGCTTACTGGGTAAAAGAAGTTTACAAACATTCCATCTTATAGCCGAAAATGTTACTCGATGAGATTAATAAGGGTGGTTATTGGCTGTAAGCGCTTGGTAAAATGCCGGTAACCTTTGATAAAAGGACCATTGAACAGTTTGGAAGATTGATTTTAGCTTCCATGTAGAATGTTATTAATAAAAGGAAAACGTGGTTCACAATTTTATAAGTTTGTAAGCTGTGCTATTTTAATCCAATTACGCCTGCATTACCATAAAGAAGTGATAATATCGAACACAAATGGGAATTTTGAGACAAATGTAATTTAAGTTGTATTCCTACCTTGGCAAATGACCAAATTTGCACATCTTATGTAACTAAAAAGAGTCTTAACTCCTAAGGCCATGCGTATCCAACCTTTCCAATCTTACTGCCAGGTTTTCTCCAACCCTCTCATTAACCCTCTGGAACCCTCTCTGATTAGTACCCAACCCTCTTAACCCTCTTATTTAAACACACCCCTCACACACACCACACAAGCCGTTGTGAGCGGTGTGGGCAACCCTCTAGCTTCTCGAAGCCACCGAACCCGCTGGTTGCGTAGCGGAACCCGCTGAGCCCGGCGGGTTCAAGTCCGCTGAACCTAGCTCCGCGGTATGCATGGCCTAAGTAGCTTGAAAATGATCATAAAATGAAGTTTAATTGTTTGTCACGTGTTCTAAATATTTACAAGCTATTCTTTTAAAAAATCATGTCTATTGTAGTATTATTTACCATAAATGAGAAGACGTAACGCAGTCTCGTTTCTCCTCCAGTTTGTAACCAAAAACATGTTTGCAAAAACTAGTAAAATAGTTACATGGAAAAGTAAGATTTTCAAATTTAATATCCTATGACCTTGATGAAGGGGTTGTTTGGTAGCTGCAGAATGATTTGATGCTGGATAGTAAGTGGTCAGAAATGATTAAAAGACTCTTATGATATAATGTAAAATGAAGCATGGTTGGCAAGTGTTGAGGATGAAATATGGACGCTTAAAGGTTAAGACAGGTCCAAGATATAAAACCACTCAGAAGGTTTTAGAAGCATTAAGAGACAGTTTTTTTCTTTAACGAAACAAGATTTACTTTTTAACAATTCAGATACTGTCTTTTAGTGAAACTATTAAGAGGTAAACGCAATGTTTTAAAAACCGGGTTGACGCGGTCGGTCGAGCCGGGAACCGGTGAATAGATCAGTTCAATGTGACCGGTTTTATAACGTTTTAAGGACTGGAGTGAAGCGGTCGGTTTATTGATAAAAACCGGTTGAACCGGTGGATCGAACCGGTACAAACCGATTGACCAGGGTTTTTTTTGTAAAACTTTCGTTTTTGAGTTTTTAAAATTTTTTGGATCGATGGAAACTTGTTATCATGTGTTTTTTTTATGTTTTTTGATTGATTTACAACCTGGTATAATGTGTATTTTTAATGTTTTAACTTATGGACATCAAATTATTGGTTATATATATATGTGCATATAGAAAATGGAAAATACATAAAAATGTTTGAAACCGGTTGAATCGATGATTGAACCGGTCGAACCAGGAATCGGTCATGACACCGATTCAACTAAAAAACGGTTTTTAAAGCATTGGGTGTAAAGGTATGAGTATTAATTTGTGAAAATAGGATGAATCGGGCCGACACATCATATATACTTAATGGATTCGGGTCTTGCCCGATATCCGGATTCAATCAGAGGTGGGAAAACAAAGAACGAATGAGGTTATCGCTGAACGTATTCAGCGACCATCCTCTTCTTCTTCTTCATCATGTTTTATTGAAAATTTGAAACCCTAAACCCCAAATAACAAGAACAAAGGAGACATTTTACACTAATTGTTTGCTCCAAAAGACCTAAAACGAAGCTGCTGAGCTCCCTGCGAATCTCTTCCAGCAATTCTTCCTACACCAGAACCAGATACAGTTGCAAAATTTCAGGTACTTACTCCTTCAACTGCGATATCATTATCACTAAATCACTCCACTTCTAATTCTTAATCTAATATCATAGCATTCCTTGATTCGTTTGATCATGGTGGACTGAAATTGCTTGAGCATTTTTCACTGCTTCAGGTTCACATTTTTAGATTTAACTCCTAGATTAATTCCTAGATTTTTTTTCTTTTAATTTCAACAAATTAAGAATAGCCAACTGTATGCATATCATGAAATTTTGATGATATTCTTTCATGCATCTCTTCAGAGGATATCACCATTCTTCAGTTATCTTTGTTGATGTTGAATGTATAGCTAGTTCATGGTTATTATGTGAAGTAGTTATGATCACTAGGATATTATGCTGTTCAATCGACTGTATTTGAAAATTTAATTGGTATTCTGAATGTTATAAGCAACTTCCTTATGCTGGATATAATGATTGTTGGAACATTTAGGTTGATTAAGCTTTTGGCTTTCTACTGATTTTTTTTAATCTATGGTTGCTTGCTAGATTTTAGCTGGAAATTTTAGTCTCATTGATGTTATTGAACTTGTGACTGATATTATCTCTTGCTTTGTTTAAGATTATGCTCTTCGTAGGAAGATGCAATCCGCTTCTTCAAGTTCCTCAACAGCTTACTTTGTTGTTCGGCATTGGATTCCGATTTTATTCATCAGATTTGGAGTTTGAAGTTAAGAGAATTACCAAAATCATCAACGACCATCCTTTTCCAGACCAACCCATTCGTCCTACGCTTGCCCAAGCTATCCCTTCAGCTGTAATTTCGACCTCGTTTGTGGAGAACGTTCTTGGCCGTCTCTTTGCAACCCACTCTAATGGCCTTAAAGCATTTGAGTTCTTTAAATTTTCCCTCCAGTGTTCCGAATTCTGTCCCAGTTCAGACGCGTTTGAAAAGACACTTCATATATTAACCCGAATGCGCAATTTTAGTAAGGCTTGGGAGTTGATAGAAGAAGTTCAGAAAACGCACCCTTCCTTGCTTAGCCTCAAATCGTTCAGCATCATGTTGTCAAGAATTGCAAAGTTCCAGTCTTTCGAAGAAACCCTCGAAGCGTTTGAGAAGTTGGAGTGTAAATGTAAACTATCTGACGGGAAGCAATTTGGTACGGATGAGTTCAATCTTCTGCTTCGAGCCTTCTGCACACAGAGGCAAATGAAGGAAGCTAAATCAGTATTCAACAAGCTATATTCTCGATTTTCGCCCACCACCAAAACAATGAACATTTTGCTTCTCGGATTTAAAGAATCTGGTGACGTTACTTCTGTTGAACTTTTTTACCATGAGATGATTCGAAGAGGCTTTAAGCCCAACACCATAACTTATAACATCAGAATAGATTCTTACTGCAAGAGAGGTCGTTTTGCGGACGGGCTACGGCTTCTTGAAGAAATGGAGCATGTAAACTGCTTTCCCACTTTACAAACATTAACCACTTTGATCCATGGAGCAGGGATTGCTCAAAACACGACAAAAGCACAACAGCTTTTCGATGAAATTGCAAAGAGAAACTTAGTGCCGGACTCTGGTGCATATAACGCCTTAATGAACGCTTTCATCAGGTCAGGTAACATGAAATCCGCAACTAGATTGCTAGACGTAATGGAAGAGAATAATTTTCTTCACGATAACATTACATTTCATACAATGTTTGTGGGATCAATGAAGTCAAGTGGAATTGATGGTGTTTTGGAGATCTACCACAAGATGATCAGTACAAATTTTGTCCCTAAAATGCCAACGGTAGTGATGTTAATGAAACATTTCTGCAAAAATGACAAGGTTGATGAGGCCTTGGGTTTTTGGAGATACCTAGCCGAGAGAGGGTATTGTCCACACAGTCATGCCGTGGATGTTCTTGTGAGAAGTTTGTGCTCCCATGGGAGGGTAGATGAAGCTTTCGAGTGCTGTGTGCAGATTCTTGAGAGAGGGAGGCATCTAAGTAAAATGGGTTTTCGTGTTTTGGAGAGGTATTTGGTAGAAATGGGTGATGATGATAAATTAAGGAAGCTCGATCAGATGATCAAAAAGCTGCAAGTTGCCCTACCCCCGTCAACAGGGCATGCCATTGGCATTTCTACCCTCGGTCAGGACTGTGTAGTGTCAATATGAATATCATCAGAGAATTGTGTTAATCTTCGGGGCTGTTTGTTTACCTCTTAAACAGTTCCATTAAGAGGCAGCCTCTGAAGCTTTAAGAGGTAAATCTTGTTTGGCAAAAAAAAAAGGTCTGCCTCTTGATGGTTTTAAACCCTTTGAATGATTTTGTATCTTGGGCCTCCCTAAACCATTCAGCATCCTTATTCCATTCTCAACAACTATAAAACAACCATAAGAGCCTCCTAATCATTCTAACCACTTAATCATCCAACACCAAACCATTCATGCATCTGTATATTCATACATTTTAGATTCGTGAAGCGGTTGGATTGTGAGGATACCTTTAACAACCCGTTACATATGGATAAAAAGAGTAGATTTTTGAGCTCCTTATAAGCTCAAAGTTGTGGGCTACCAATTTCCACCATGGATTTAAGTTGATTTGAAGGTTTATTGGGTCAGCCTGCTGCTTTCGTCTATGGGGTGTTGTGCGTTACGATATCTGCCATAAAGAAGAAGTGTCATTGAGAACCATAAGAATTGTGTCCATCTTCGTATGCTTAGCTGAGACAGGAGATTCTCGTGTTTTATGATGGAAATCTGCTGAATTGGAGGTCTCCATGGCTAATGTACTAGTGATTGCACCAGAAGTCAGTGAGTATGATGATTATTTTTGTGCAATTTTCCAACTATAATGTTCTTTTTTTTTCATGCATTCATACAAAGTTGAATGCTTGTTTTGCAATTTTTAAAGTATATCATGCTAACTATGTTTCTTTAAAGAACTTTTGCAAAATTTGTTGTGTACTGCAAAAGCTTCGACTTCTTTGCTCTTGGTGTGCATATTAATGATCAAATTTTCATCATCTTTCCATTGAAACTTCATATTTCCTTTTTCCTGTTAGCGATTATGTTTCATTCCTGTAAATATTTTTTTTGCACTATAAAATGTGTTATGATTTCTGTTTGATAACACAATCGAAGGAAAAGGGTATTGAAAGCTAATATATAGAATGTGTTATATTTGAAAATTGTTGCATTTATTTGGAATGATGAGATTGATATGATTTGGAAACTTTCGGGTTTCATTGGCACTACTCAATGCCCATAATGCAAGTATATTATATCTACTTTGTAGTGACCAATCGAATGATTTGAGGGATTTGTGGTCCTTTTCTGCATTTGATAAAAAAAAAAGAAACTTCGTGATGAGAATCTCTCATTGAAAATCAAAGGGCATATGTTCCTTTCAATCTTGAAAAAAGTTCAGTGGATGATACTGTGTAAGTAGGGTATTATTACTCATGTCAATATCTGATTGTTACGTGTAGGGAGGTCGGTCATCGGTCATTTTGAACCCGTTGGGGTCCAGAACTGGGGCAGATCGAGAGGCTGAAAAAATGTGAGTTCCATTTATCAATTTTACAAGAAATGAAATGTGTATGTATTTATAATTCGGTTTTTGTTGCAAACAGTGTGACATGAAACCTTATTGTTATTCTGAAATTAGTATCACCTTAAACATGAATACACATTGTGATATATATAACGTTGGGTTCCGGTGATAAGTAACATGAGAAGCGTGAGAAGCGGTTATTCACCGTTGGATGAGAAATGGATGCACATTAGGATGAGATGCACCGAGATAAGATGCATCGTGATGCACCAGATCAATTCCCGTCTAGAGCACAATTCATGGGAAAGCATAAGATTAAAAGTGATCAATGGTTCAAATCCACTTCTCATGCTTCTCACAGTTAACTCACTCAACTTCTCACACGATTCTATATACGTATATAGGAGCAAAATGTAATGAGAACGAACTGTATATATTATGATAACTGTTAGTAGTAATAATGTAGAATTGCCGCAAGGCATTGTTTTACATGATTTTTTTCATCTAAGGCTAGAATATAATATATTGATTAACATATATTTGATTCATAATACGTTTGTTCCATTGTATTCAGTTCATAATGTGAAACTTTTTAGTTGTATTTTTTGTTTCACAAACACATAAAAGATGCCCGTATTGTTAAACAAACACGACATCATTGTGAAACAAATATATATTAATCCATACGCTAAATTCAAATCGTAGATGAAAAAATCACGTGAATAAGCACATGATACACCAGTTTTCAAGGTTACCACAATTTTACAGGTTCTCAAATGAACCCCCCCCCCTCCCAAAAAAATAAAAATAAAATAATAATAAAA
>LUCG01306359.1:0-14818 GCA_001633085.1 Carthamus tinctorius
ACCGGGTCGGGTTCGGGTTTTGCGTTCGGGTCGGTTCGGGTCGGGTTCGTTTGGCCATCACTATTTTCATGTTTGATCATGATAGTATTTTAAGATTTATGATATTCCATAAAAACTTAAATAAAGCTAAAAGATGGGGAATGCAGAGCGCATTCTTTAAGGATCAAGCCATGCTATTACATGTTTATTTTCAATCCTACTAATATCTACAAGGTTTAACCTAACTTTTTAAGCAAACTCCTCCATTCAAGGTATATCAAAACTATACATGGCAACAAAAATTCATATTTTGATGTCATTGTCCAGGATGTGCATATAAGCTTGAGATTAATATTTCATAGCTAATATTCCTCAAAGTATACCTTTAAAATTTCTCAATTTGAATGTTCATGCAACTGATAAGACCTCGCTGTGACTGGAAGGCAAAGGTTTGAGTCACAGAGACAAATAAATAGTATAAAGGAGGCAATTTCCAGATATTTAAACAATATAATATATAATTACA
The DNA here is from genome assembly GCA_001633085.1 of Carthamus tinctorius. Taxonomy (NCBI): domain Eukaryota; kingdom Viridiplantae; phylum Streptophyta; class Magnoliopsida; order Asterales; family Asteraceae; genus Carthamus; species Carthamus tinctorius. The sequence goes on from LUCG01306359.1 coordinate 506, forward strand.
GAGAAAATTGAGTATCTTCATTTTTTTTCTCAGAGAGGTCTTCGTTGTTTTCTTTACTGTGCATAATGCCTTGAAAATATGTCCTCAAAGTTTCTGCCTAAGTGATGGCATTTCAATACGAATTGTAGATATACTCTAGATGCTTGACCATCTCCTGGGTGGTTGTGATTCCAAAATAGCAAAGATACATGTCCATTCATGTTTTCTTTTGTAAGAAAACAGAAAACACAGAGTATTGGAAATGAAAGATTATTTTTAGATTCATGTTATTTGTAAGAAAACAGACAATAAAGAGCACTGGAAAGAAAAGGCAACATTGCAGAACTGTTTTGCAGCAAATTCTGGGAGAAAGTAGGTTACAACAAAAAAATGATGCAACATAACAAAGATCTTATTTTCTGAAATTTACTTGGCCACTCTGCTAGTATATAATTGGATGATGAGGAAATGAAATATGATACTACTACGAGTACTTAGGCAAAATCCACCTCTGGGGTCCGAATTGTAAACCCATGCGTAACTTTTAATATAGAGTGCAAATAGTTGGTTTGCTATACTAGTTATGAAACACTGTTTCAACATGGGGAGGGTCAAGAAGTTGATTGTTGCCTACAGCACCTTGGTTAGAAGGCAACGAAATCTGATCCGAGACTATCTTCAGGCTTAGATGAGCAATAAAAACTCCAGTGACAGAAGAATGATTATATCACTCTCTCTTCTATATTATCATCATCACATTGACAGAAGAGTTGAGGGATGCAGAAATTACTTGTGACAACACATATGTGATTAGCACCACATGCAACTTCTTCAGCAAATGGTAACTCCCCCATCCTAGATGGAGTCGTAATTGTACTTCCTTCTCTGAAGCCCTTCATAGAGTTTTATGGTTCATGATCAGTGGAATCAGATAAGAGTGTGATATCATATTAAAATGGTTTTTAGTAGATATGCTATCAAGAGTCAGCAAATCTGCTTCTGGCACTTACCAATTTTTGTACTGCTTTTTCTCCAAAGACAAATACAGAACCATTCTCTGAAATTGAAAATTGAAGGTTATAACATGCCACTTCAGACATGGGCTCCAAATAATTTTGCAGGAACATGTAAAAAAAGAAAAAGGAGAAATGAGGTACCATCAATGCATGCTGAATGCAGCATCCCAGCAGCGACACTTTTAATCTGTGTTTTATGCGAACATTGGAGGGGGATGGAATCAGAAGTGTGACCATTCACAATGAAGTTCAAAAGTGAGAGATTCCCATGGAAGTTCAATTAATTATTTTCTACTACCTCCTTCCCAAATTTAAGCCTTCCGCCTTGTGTTTTCGTCACAAAATAAACAGAGGGAAATGGTTTTCAAAGAAAATTTGTAAGCAAAATTTAGTATAAACTTGTCGGGGCAAAGCCTCGGATAGCCTTTCAAAAAATTTAGTATAAACTTGACCATAATTCACTTCTATCTTTTCAAAAACAAAGTCTCTTAGTGAACATACTTTGCTAATGGGTGTCCTTCATAAAATGTTCTACGAAAATGTTCATTGAAAGTTTGAAACTTTACACATAATACCACATTATTTTCTATTAATTTATCCAAAAAGCAATCTTTAGAGATGTTTTGACAAAATTAATTTAGATCAATACATGCCAACATCAAAACAATAAAAGACATCTTAATGGGTACTACTTACCTTGACACCTTCAAGTCCCTTAATCAGCCTTGGTGTATATTCACTGCATCAGAAAAAAGTTGAGATGTTATCATCCCATACCACAGATATTAGATAATCCACAGTTAAAATATAGAACATGAAATGCTGATTATTGTGCCAGATTTCACATCAATGTGCTTTTGTGACAGCATAGACATTAAACTTCTTACATGATTGATTCTAGAAGATATAAACGGAGAATGAAGGGAGTAACAGCAAAGAACTATAACTTCTTGATCTTTTTCTTTCCTTTGTTTTTTCATCTTGTACACCACCTGTGAACGTTTTCTTTTTATTTTGTTCATCATGACTTCCTAAGAAAACAAGATTAACTATATGTAAAAACAAAACTAAAGAAACAAAAAGAAATTGTAGATACTGAATCTAAACTAGAAGTCCTTTGTTATGTAAGAGAACTCATCTTCCTACTGCAGGTACGTTACATAGACAGTGGAACTTTTTTCTTATGTAGTTATGTTTGCTTACAGAGAAAAGAATGTAACAAAACTAGAAAACAGTCAGGCTGCTGAGCACATCATCAGAAGATAAATGAGCAAAACCAATTTGGTCACCAGGATGAAGACAGAACATGTCAATGAATTTTGAGCTTAATATATTTGGTTAATCTTCTACAGACGGAGAATGTGACGCTCAATATACCTATGAACTATTGGAAGTTTATTAAAAGTCTCTCATCAACTTTTCTTTACAGATATGTATGGTGAAAGAACGAAATGTACATAGATTAACAAGGACCTACTAGTTAGTAATGTACAGATGATATCAAGAATATTTTTATGTCACTAGATATTGCAAATGCTTTTAGATAGTCAAAATCAACCTGGTAGAACTCAGAAACCCCAAGAGGCTCGATTTGTGTCCATGTCCAAGCCTTCCGTACTCTCCTCCTCCCCAACTTAAGACCTCACCTTTTTCTGAAACACATGCCAACCAATATTAGAAAAGAACAATCTCCTTACATGTGCATAAGAAATCACAAACCCTCATTGTACTCTCATTAGAAGGAAAAACGTACTCATTTTCTAACCTGTAACAGCAATAGAGTGATCAGAACCCAAAGCCGCCATCTTAACAGGGACTGCATTGAGGAAATCTACTTTATTTGGGACTGGAATCACCTTTGCTGCCTCTGCAAAGTTCCATATGTCAGCCCTTTATTTCCACTTGCAGACATGGACTTTAAGTTGTACTACCACTACAAATGCAGTATGTTCGATTCATGTGGAAGTAAACAAGTTCTGCTTTAAAAGATGAAATCATTGAAAAAAACCAATTATTTCATGAAATAGATCATCTAGCATCATATCATTAAAACTGTCTGCATAAAAAAGGGTTAAGAAACATTCTTATATATCAACAATTTGAGAACCCTGGCATTTGTTGGTAACTAATTAATGAAGAAACACAGATGTTCATCTTACTCCTTCCAAGCCCAAGTTGACCACTAGAATTCTTGCCCCACATATATAGTTCTCCACTTTCTGCAATTCAGAAGCATGTTTAAGCACGAGAACTGGAGAAGGGGAAAGCACAAACATAGACCCATCAGATAAGATGAGTAAAACAAATTAACAATGTGGATAACAGATCCAAAGGTTATATATCTATGCCTTTATGGAAACCTTCACTTAATTGGATGTTGCAAACCTGTAATAGCTGAAGAGTGATAATACCCAGCTGAAACTTTCACAATATCCTTGGGTAGTCCAGAAACTTCAAGTGGGTCCTGCAATAGTAAGCCAATGCACTCCAAATTAAAATTTATAAATATTTCACAGGCAATGTAGTGATAGGTGCATGGGAAGAGTTTAAAGTTTAAACCCTTGCTAGTGAATAGAAGTTATTTATGAAATTTAACCACATAACACAGACTACAAGAAATATTGAGAGGATTAGAAAGGGAAGAGAGAGTTCCATTATCAGGACATATACATGTAAAAGATTAATTTCTGCATTATCTTGCCTACAAATCTTCCTCTAGAAATAAATGTGTAAGTAGCAAATGGCTTACAACTTTTTTTGTGTTTAAGGGCATGATAACAACTTGATTGGACTAGTGAGTGTAACTGAGTATGGATAAACAGAACATCCTGCTATGGCTGCTTCAACCAGAAGCATCTTTAAGACTTGGGGTTTATTACATCAGGTTAGTCGACTCCTTAAACCAAATATGGAAAGATTAGATTCGACTCACCTATGAGGATTCCTCCAAGGTTAGGTCCGAAGTCAAACTCTACCAATACCATACAAGCAGTAATAGACGATAGATCCATGGTTTTTGATAGAATAGCAAAGAAAACTAATGCACAGAAAAGCATTTAGCTTATGATAAAGATTCACAAATGTAAAGAGGTATATCGACTCCTACCTCATGCACTTTTAAACCATCATATGTCCATTACTCTCAAATCAACCCCTCTTGTTACACTAGTCATGTACCTACAGTCACCCTTAAGGGTTCTTCCCGACCAAATACCTTACTCTTTTCAAGTTAAGGCTTTCTGCATTGTTTAATGAACTCGATATACTTTTAACAAAACAAACCCTTCTCAGCCCCTGAGGAGGGCTTGCAGCTTAAAATGTAGAAAATACCACCATTTCATAATTACTCCAAATTGATTTTTTCTTTTACCTGAAACTCTAATAAACAGTAATACACTTAACCAATGATAAGATTAGCACTCACTCAAAATACCATGAAATTATGTCTACCAAGTTAACAAATATGCAATACTCAACAACCAAGCAACGAGAGACAAAGGAAGGGGTCATGAGATACTGTACAATTGTGTAGCTTCTACCGTCTGAGACACCCAGTTGGCCATAGTCATTGAGTCCAGCAGCATATACATTTCCAGTGTCTGTAGAAGATGAAGCGATTCATCAGGTTCATAACTAAATGAAAGGAATATAATGTAAATTCTAAGATTCCTACTAACTTAATGCTGTATCAAAGCCCTGCCTTGAAAACCAAAAGTGAAATAAGCTTTGTAAACTGTCATATAGTAATAAGATACTTTTAGAACACATTCAAATTTCAAAGGCTACACTAATATTGGTACTGAATGCCACAGTAAAACTTTATTCATTCACACACATGAGTAACCCTTTCACTCAGTACCCTGTCCATCAGGAAGATTTTTGAGATATCTAAAAATATGAACAGCTTTCCAAGTAAGAAACATCTCTAACCTTAAGACATCACCACTATCACATACTAACCTCCTCATGTTCCACATAAATATTTAACAAATTCTACAAAATTTGCACATTGTTGCTACTTCTATTCAAATGTCTAAGAGTGCTTTGAACTCCTTGTGCATTATAATATATTCATCAATGCTTTCTGACTAAAGCAGCACTTAAATTTTGCTGTGTGCAACATTCATAGAAGCAGCAATCAAGAGTAAACAAACTCTTACCAGTTAAGAACAAGGTGTGAGCTCCACCACATGCAATCTCACGGAGATTTCCATCGCCAAAAGCCGAACACAAAGCCGGCCTCCATTTCGATTCCAAGCTACCCAAACCCAACCTCCCGTAATCACCATTTCCCCATAGAGCCACAAACCTCCGGTTCTTGACATTTTCAACGTCCGTAATCAATTCCTGTTCTTCATCACACGTCAAAACCCTCATAAACCTCCTTTGGCAAAACCCTATTCCCAATTTCCCGTTTGCCGAAGCCGATCCTGAAATTCTCGTCAGAAAACGTGTAGCAATCGACATATTGAGCCAGAAACAGGTCAATTTTCGATCATAACACAATTTAGGGATTATGTATTGAATCAATTTGGTTGAGGAATTCGGAGAAGAAGAAGAAGAAGAAGAAGAAGCAGTGAAGAGGAAGTCTCTTGAGGCGTGGAGGGTGTAGTTGCCGCTGGTATTGGTATCGGCATTTTATATGTTTGGGAGATGGATGTTACTTTTCCTAAATTGCCCTTTCGGTTCACCAATTTTTTGGCTTAAAATGTTTAGTTAAATTGATTCTTTAAAAAAATATAGTTTATTGAATTGATTGATCGTGTTAAATGTTGGTGTTCGAAAAATCGTGTCATGGCGTGCGATATATCGCGATATGGCATGAGGCATGTTTCCGCCGTTATGAAACAGGGCATAGCGTTTGTATAAGGCGTGGCTCACGCCATGGCAGCTTGAGGCTCGATATATCGTCTGTTTTTCTAAGAAACACTAAAAGTCACCGAAAGTATGTAACTTTTTATTTGTATGTTTTACATTTGCTTATACCCTTATACATCATTTTTTGTTGGTTTTAAAAAGAAAAAAAAATGTATTTATACATGTGTAATAATATATATGATGTATTAATTTGCCGTATTGGTTCACGCCTTAAGAAACGCCGCATCCTCGTCATATCTTGTAAGGCTTAAGGCTTCACCTCACCGCCACGCCACACCTTAACGATTGAATTTATTTATTATGTTACTTTTAAACACGGTGTTTATGGATTTAATTGATTGAGTTGAAGAGATTTGAACAATTTAATTTAATGTTATTTTTAAACCCAACCTAACCATTTGGAATGGTTGGTTTGGTGGGAGTGATTTATTATTATTATTTTATAGCATACCTTATAGCATAATCTTCGCCTAAAAGATTATGTTCAACCCGCTAGGTTTTAATGTTTGTGTTCCATCCCTCTCATAAGCTCTTGAAGGTGGATCTTCTAAAAAATTCGCCATACAACCGCTATGACACAAGACTTAATTCTCATGTGACTTTAAGCCTATCGCACACTGTGCAATTTCAAATTTCTTTTTTTACGTTTTCAATGTCTTATTTGTTAGTTTGTAATTTATAATCTAATAGAAACATATGTTTTTAGACATAATATCATATATGAATTAAAATTTTGACACCATAAGTCACACCTTAAAAACGTCATGGCTTTGTTGTGGCTCCTAAGGCTTGAGGCTTAGCCTCGCCTCACGCCATTCAAAACCTTGATTACTCTCCGTTTCAATGCATTATGTTCTTTAAGATAGTGTTTGGTACACAAATCGGATGAGATTGGACAGGACGGGACTCGACATGACTAAATTATCTGTCCTACCTTTGGTAGGCCTAGAACAAGACTAAACTATCTTATGTTAGGTAATTTAGACAGGACCGGATAAAACTATTAAAATGACCAGATTGTCCCTTAATGCAATTTAATGTTATTTTTATATCATATAAACATCCCAAACCAGAATTATAAACAAACAAAAAGCATAGAAATCACAAACCATGTAAATGAGAAAACAGGTGCAAATCGGTATGAAATCAAAGAAAGCAAAGAGCATTGCTCATATGATATTACGATAATGAAATCCAAAGAGTAAAGTTCATTTTTGGTCCCTGAACTATGTAAATTTTAACATTTTTCGTCCCTAAATTAAAGAAAGGATGTAAATTCACAACATTCTCATATGGCATATAATGGGTTCATATGGTTGAGTTTAAGGGGAAACTGCAATGGTAAAATCTTGCTGGGTACACTGTGTATCAGCTCTTGCCTTTGCCCACCATCCAAGTTTGTGAACCACTAAATCCTACACATGATAAAAGTTTCTGGTACTACTATATACATGATGCTAAATACCTATTTGTAGATGAGGTTTCAGGAGTAAGACATGGTTATTCCACTAAGAACCCAGAAAAAGAAAAGAAAGAAAATGATTTTATTCTACCCAATTTATATCCATATCTTTGAGTTTGACAAGCCACTTCTCCGTGTCCTGCGAAACATTGGGTTTCGATGGTGCTTTGTCAGCAGCATCATTGACGTTGTTTCTCATTCTGTTAGGATGCCTCACCTTCAGTGACAGAAGACGCGAGACTTCATGTAGCCCACCCCATTTCTCCAATGCGCGTGCTATGTCATACCGACCTACACAAAAAAAAAAAGATCTAACACAAGAATTACCATCAACTCTACCACAACATCTAACACAAGAAAGAAATAGTTTCCTTAAGGATGTATATTCTGGTACTATGTGTTCCAAAGTTAAACATGTATATTTTCTTTTGCAGCAAAACAGATCACTTACAAACTAGCTACATGGATTCCCTTTTACTTGTTATTGTTTTTATCTTGATGACCCAAAACCCTGTTATTGGTAATCATTTTTATGTTGATATAACAAAGAATTAGTACCAAATTTAAATCCCTTCTAGACCCAAAACACGACTTCTTTGACCATGACTGTAAAAAGTTATCTCAAATTTTGGAAAACGGTAGGTCCATTTGTTGTTGACGACAAACTAATGAGAAATAAAAATCAAGTTCATATACCTCCCCGTTCAAATGATTTTCTACTCGGCATAAAGGCTGGATCCATCCCCCAACTCTTCTGGAAACGACTAATCTGTAAGGGTAAAAAAGGAAACAGGATTATAAGGAATAATTTTCTAACTCAGGAACCCAAACTCCATGGTGAAATTGAAAAATATTTGATACTCATCAGAAAATGTAGTCATGTAAATATGATGAGCATGTAAGATCATACATGAATCATGATTTTCTCAAAAATCAATTAGTTGTCCTCTATTCAAATACCGACTCTGTCTAATAGTCATCAAGCATATACTCCCTCTCTCCCAATGTAAATGTCCACTACTAAAGAATCAGAGTACAGAAATATAGAATTGTTACACTTGTCATTAACTAAATGACAATTTAACCCTTGAGGAAAAAAAAAGCATGCAGTTTAGAAATCAATAATCATTCCACCAACGAATGGCCCGAGTCATCACAAGGGTTTTGGCAGCACCTGGATTCAAATCCACTAGATCACCTTTAGTCTTGAACAGTGCACCACAACCCAAGTGGTTAGTGCACACTCATTTTGGGGCAAACATAAAAAGAAATCTGGACCTTATTTTGGGACGGAGGGAGTAAAATTGCTTCCTAGAACGGACAAAAAAAGTAAGAGTAGAGAGAAACCGACCTCTTCTTTTAAATTCTCAAGGTGATCCCAGTACCCTTTTGGTTTGGGATCCTTGTAAGCAAGAGAAAGATTCATCAACGAAGCAAACTTTCTGAACCCTCCTCTCCGTGAAATCGCCTTTTCCATATCAAACCTTCCGTGCTTCCTGAGTTGGCTTCTCATTGGCATAAACCCTTCTTGTCCATGTTCTGAAATGAATTTCAGGAGCTCGGCTTTCAGTACTTCTATATCCTTGTGCAAGCCGATAACCCGGTCTCTTTGTCTAGAAGGATTTTTATTATTGCCATTTGACGAGTTTTTTGATGGATGCTCAATTGTGACAAGATCACTAGCATATCTAACATTGGAACTAATATCTTCGTCTCCTGTGTCTAATACATCATTACATGCTTCGACAGAACCTTCTGCTTCCTTTTTCTCGATATAATCACGAATCGCACACAAGTTAGATGGCAGATCTTCATAGATGACCTAATTTTGTCACACAAACAATTGAACAGAGATCAAATCAGAATTTACAACTGATATGAAAAATGCATGTTTTGATACATGCTAATTACACCGAAAGCTAGACGCAACTAGAAGCAAAGATTCAATCAAACATAAAGGAAATTCATATAATAATGTTCTAAATTTAGCATATTTGTCTTTCTCTCTTCCTATTTGTATAGCTATTGCTTACTAATATCTAGCTTTTCAAATTTTAGCATATCTGTATTTCACCCTTTCACACACGTTTTTCACTAGCTAGGGGTCATCACAAAAACAGCTCTTTACTCTTAGTAGAGGTCAGATCTGCGTATATGGATATATTGGGCTCGTTGTTGTTGTGATAACATTTTGAATTATAATATGAATGCCAACATATTATTCTGCAAGAATCATGCACAAAATCTTGGGGACGTTGTAAGTTACCACTATGCTAGGCCAGAAAAGCTATAACAGTTAACAAAACATAGTAGCACACCTCTTCCATGATGGCCTCGGAAAGCAGGGAGCCCTGGTGCATCTTTGACTCCACGCTGTATTTCAATAGTGTGTGGTGATTGCCAAGTTGTTCCAATAGCCATCGCCCCTTGAAAGAATCAAAATCCCCTTCAACCTGCTCAAAGGTTATCTCTTGCTCAAGATGTTCACACAGATCCAGAACAACACGTGCATGAAGTACCATGTACAGTAATCCCTTGCATCCTTCCTGGATGATCAAATGAAACAATAGATTGGATCCTGTAAGTATCATGGTATTTAATGGTAGTAGCCAACCTGAGGTGAAATTGCTTCTGCATTGGACTTCACACACAAGAATATACATATACAGATTACAGATACATACATATGTTGTTTTTCCGAAAACAGCTTCAAGCCTTCAAGTTACATCCGATTTTACTTGCAACATTTTAAGCAAAGCCATACACCAATGCAAGAAAACGGTGGAGATATAAAGTTCAAAAGAATATCAAATATTTTCTCTCTACCATTATGAGGGTAAATAATTTTACTGTTTCTGCATTAAAAATTTAAGAAAGCTTTTCTAATATGTGCTAGTACTTTATCTATCATCTTTTTATAAAAAAATCTGGCCGAATCAGCTAAAGTGAATAAGAACACAGAAACCCAGATACAAAATGCAGTGGCTCTAAATTCTAAAGAATATCATGCATATACATGTGATCCTATGAAAGGAAGACCAAAATTACCTGAAGAATCCGAACTTTGTTGTTTTCTCGTGCTAAAATCTTGCTAATAGCTAGATTTGGAACTATCCTGCCAAGTAGTTTTTCCCGTAACAGACAGCATCAGGAAGACAAGCATAGCATTTTGGAAAACAATCATATAACAATTTTTAAGTGCATATATTTCTATAAAAGCTCTAGCATACATCTCAGTCATAGTAAAGAAGGTGTCTGTCTTTCCTCTTGCACCAACCACAGATTTATTTATTCCCCCATTCCACCTCTGAACATTTTAACTTATTGTTATCCAGATCAACAGGATCATCAAAAACATTAGCATCCTATCTATCGAAAACACCCAATTTGCATCCAGTAGGGACTCGGACAAAAAAAAGCTGTCTCTTATAGCAAGAATATAGCAATTTCACCTAGATGGATTGTAAAACAAACAACATATAGTGCTATAGCAAAGCTTGTTCATTACTCATAAAATCAAGAGATATGCTGCTTACTCTGGAAGGTTCTCATAGGAAGTCAAAACATTCCACACTTCACGAACAGGAGCTTTCACAGTTATGCTTGCAACAACACATCGGTGAACACCTCCGTTTTCCTTAAATGCAAAGCTATTATCAGATACTGCAAAAAGAGTAGCTTCTCCATCCCTCAGGAAGACAGAGCATAATACAAAATTAAGAATATTTTACAGCAAGTGAATTACCAATAGGCCATCAAATCTTCGAAGATGAATTTCATCCACCTTGCAAGGACTATCAAGGTCGCAAGTTTTGCCAAACACTCCCCAGTTATTGTTTACTTCAGCAGTAGGTTTGGACAGGGGACTAAAACTAGAGCTTGGTTCACTCTCCTTCACAATTACAGTAGGGATATTCTTCTCTCTGTTACCATCAATATCTATGGTGGTAGAATCTACAGACAGTGAAGCCGAATGAGCTTCTGCACTTGTATTCTCATTTCCTTCAAACCTTCTCTCAGATCTACGTGCTAAAGCTTGAAGATTCACAGGGAGGTCAGATCTAATAATCCTCTCCATAAATATCGCAGGAAGGTTAAAGTTTGGTATTACATTAACTTCATAAGACAGAATTGCTGTTGAAGACCTGCAACAGACAGAATTACTCATTGATTGCCAAATTGGTCATGAGCATAACTCTATTGATATTAAATTAGGCAAGGAGAATAGAGAATGTTCTGGGAAATCATGTGAAGCTTCAACATTCTCACACAGAAGGAAACAAACAGGTATTAGTCAGGCAGTTGGCAGCTTTCATGCACAATCCCAAACACTTCAATTTTTATTTTTTCTGAACGGCAAATAACTCACGCACACGTCCCGACACAAAGTCCACGAGGTATCCAGGATCCATACGGGCACCTGACTAATCCTCGGCGACCATGGACCAACCCATGCTCAGGGTATCGCCACATGCTCACCCCATGAATCGAACCCGGGTAGACAAGGATGCCATCCACTGTCCCTCCCAAGGATGTTACCAACCACTAGGCTACTAATTCTTTTGATAAACACTTGAAATTTTTGATAAAGCTAACATTCATTTTTGCCCAGGATTTCTAAATAGTTGTTTTCATAAGCTTGTCAGGATGCCCATATATTCAGTTTATATTTCTTATATCCTCGCTGTTTCACAAATGTATTGACTTCTTTGACTTGTCGAAAAGACTTCAAAATTGTTGATGTACTCATCATCTTATGACTTGGTGACAGGTTTTCGCTTATCTTTTTCTATTTGATTAACTTTTGACTACATTAAAGAGAATTTAAGTTGTTAGTTTAGCATAAAGATTATGTTTCAGCCCATACAGGTATTGGTTCTCTAATCATGATTGGACAAAGAACAATGATCTCTGGTAAATTGACAAAAGGTAAAGCAAAACAGAACTTCCTAAAGCAAATATATTAACACAGTCCTACCTAAACACACAGCAGAAAAACAAAAACGACATACTGAAGATAAAAAAAATGATAGGTCAACAGTTTACAATCTTTCTTGGAACTTGGGAGTATCACTAGAATAAAGATTCTACCTTTTTCCAGATTTGGCGGACCATTTGCCTTCGAACTTCTTAAAATCTCCATCAACCATAGAGAAGTGGAGTTCATGACCGTTAGCCTGAACTATGAGAAATTTTTACAGTTAGCAACTGAATCAAGAGGATGCCTGTATGATTAGAAGTGTCCAGATATCAATTTGATGGGTGAATATATTAAGTATAGTGTGATCTTATCAACCAATATCCTAGCAATGGAATCTTAAATGGTAGTGCATGTTAAATGTGACATGGTTTACACACCGGGTGCATTAATTCAATCTGAATCACATGGCACACAAAAAAAATATATCCATTCTTTATATCAGATTGTTTCAAAATCTACCACTAAAAAGTTTGCAGCATAGTCATGATTACAAACATGTCCCAAATTGATGCTTGTGAAGTGGTGAAAGTGTTTGAATCTCTGGGCTAACAGAAGTTTTAAAGGCTGACAAACTATCTCTTTCGGTCTTCTAGCTCAATACTCTTTTTAAAGTAGAGTATTAGAACTTATAATCACCATCCACTTTATGAAACTGTCGTGAGAAATAATGTGTTCTCTAATGGTGCACAAAACAACGGTTGAGCCTCATTCAGAGTTTCTTATATCTCTTTCCTGGTGTCATTATATAAACTAAAACACATGCATACACAGGAAGCAGTGTCTGTAGGAACTAGTTCATCTTTTTACCTCAAGCATACTTTTACTCCATTAGAATCTAAAATGATATAGATGTCATAAAATGATAAATAGATACTTACTGAGTTTGGAAATTCTTGGAGATCTAAAACAACACGAGCTTCAATATGCCAATATAGTGCCCTTTGCAAGCCTCTCTGCTCCAACCATATTCGTCCCGGTTGAGAACAGGGAATTCTTGTGCTAAACATAAGAATACCATGTACTTTTCAAACAATGGTAACATGATACTATAATATCAGGATAATTGCAAAAGCAACACTAAGAATTCCAATAGAAGTCTATGCCCATGAAACTGATACTATATAAACATGCATTATACCAATGGCCTTTGGCCAAAATGGCATCTAACCATGTTTGTGGTTATGAGTTCAACTCTTATCGCTAACAGGTTGTGTTTGTTTTCTTTCTTTAGCGTTTCCATCTCTATTTAAGAAACAATGATCATCGAAGATAACACATAGAACAACCTAAAGATTTATGATAAGATCATAATTCTTCTTGCTAATTTTCAGCACATAAGTGTATGTAAGACTAAACTTGCTACTATGAAATCTATAAAGGGGAAGGCTGAAATTAGAACTTCAACCTTCCAATACCCCCTTCAATTCAACTTCACATCCTCTCTCTGGTATACCAACTACTTTTGGCATCCAGCTGATGATTTTGCAGAATGAAATTTGATTCAAACATTTCAATTTTCGAAGCTAAAAAAAATTTCTAGTAGCAGTAGTCTCAAATTGCATGGAATAAAAATAATAATACCTAAAAATAAGATTGGGGATGAAATCAGCAAGCCTTTCATAATCCGTAAGAGCATTCCACACCGAATCAACATCGGCATCCACCTCAACTTCAGACTTAACACGACGCTCTCTCCACGATATAACCTCCACTTCACATTTAACTTTTCTCATTTTCCCCCCTTCTTCGTACAACACCACTTCCTCCTCACTTATCCCGTTGATACTCCCATTCATAGCATTCTTACAGACGCATCTACCACAATTACTACGACCACCGCCTAAGGAATTCAAATTTTCATTCGAAAATTGGAAGGAATGTGTAGGAAGAAGAGTAGTAGTAACCGTAGCCGTTGCTGTACAACCAATGTTATTTTTCCGATTGACTTTCCGGCGCGTTTTGCATGATGAAGAGTGGTGTAGATTGACGGAACTAGT
>LUCG01306371.1:0-11709 GCA_001633085.1 Carthamus tinctorius
AGGTGTGCGTGTGTTCGTGGTAGTCGTTCGTTGGTTCGATGCCGCTATGCCTTCCAAAAAAAATTAGAATTCATTGACAATTGACATTTTTGTTTTGTTGCAAACATCTTGGTAGATCTTTACTTTTTTACATTTGGTGTGTTATAGTCCAAGCCCAAATATACATACTCCATAAATTTACTCCTTTTGCTTTTTCTTAATCGGAGAAGGGGGAGGGGTAGAGATCTGTGGTGTTACTGACAGTGGGTGCCAAATTTTTTATATAATTCATCTATTCACTCTTCTAAGTTTTAGCTATTTAGCTTACAGATGCATGCATGTATACTTCAGGAAATCTCCAACAACACTTGGTGTTCGTTTTGTCATTTCATTATATTTTATATCCATATATTCCGCTACACTATATGCCACAAGTTTAATCCTCAGAGCTCATACTTTTGCTCTCTCTACTATTTATTTATTTATTTGATTATTTCTGCACCTTTCGTTCCTTACTGCACCAGTATTTTGAAGTTGTGAACGTCCTCTTTTTTAACATTTTTCTAGATGTAACTGGACGGATAAATTTGCTGAAAGAGGAGGCGTCACGTATCGCGGAGAATGGTACTCTTAGTCATACCGAGAAGAACAAGATAAATGCAGCAAAATACTCTGCTATGATGGCTCCCATTGTCGTAACCTTGGAGCGTCGTTTGGCTTCTACCTCTCGGAAACCTGAAACACCTCATGAAATGTGGTTCCACGATGAGTATATGGGGCAGATCAAGGCAGCTATTTCAAAATTCAAGACTCCAGCATCTGCTGCTGCACTTGGGGATGTTTGGAGACCATTTGATATCATTGTTGCATCTCTGGCAACCTTTCAAAGGAAATCATCAATATCCTTGGGAGAAGTCGCACCTCAACTGGCTCAACTATCGTCATCTGATGTTCCAATGCCTGGCCTTGAGAAGCAAATTACCGTTTCCGAATCTGAAGGGGATATAACAAGTACTCTTCAGGGTATTGTTACAATTGCGTCTTTCTCGGAACAATTAGTTATCTTGGCAACAAAGACGAAACCTAAGAAACTCGTTATAGTTGGCTCAGATGGTCAAACATACCCTTATCTATTGAAAGGCCGGGAAGACCTGCGTCTTGATGCTAGAATAATGCAACTATTGCAAGCTATAAATGGTTTTTTACATTCATCTGCTGCAACCGACAGTTGTCCTATTGGCATCCGGCATTATTCAGTGACACCTATTAGTGGTCGAGCTGGTCTAATTCAGTGGGTGGAAAACGTAACAAGCATTTATAGTGTCTATAAGTCCTGGCAGAATCGTGTGCAGGCTGCACAACTATCAGGGGTTGCTTCTGGCAATACAAAGCACTCAGTGCAGTCACACGTACCTCGGCCTACTGATATGTTTTATGGTAAAATTATACCAGCACTGAAGGAGAAAGGCATAAGAAGAGTGATCTCTCGAAAAGACTGGCCTCACGATGTCAAGCGAAAAGTTCTTTTGGACCTTATGCAGGAGACTCCTAAACAACTTCTTCAGCATGAAATTTGGTGTGCAAGTGAAGGTTTCAAAGCCTTCCGCTCGAAATTGAAAAGGTTCGTCATATAACTAAGGAAGCCTTTCTTGCTACTAACAACATTCTCCTAGCGTGTTAAGGCATATTTGCATGTCACTTCTAACTACCTAGCAATAGATTGACGTAATTACTCGAAGATGATAAAACTTAGTGTGGTGAGTGTTATGATGACTTACAAAAAGAAAAAGAAAGAAAGAAGTTGTGCAGGATGGCCTCAGTTTAGAAACCAACATCTGAGGTGCTGGAAATCCGCTAGTCTCTTGGTTGCTTTCTCACTCCCTCTCCTTTTTCATGCCATTCCTTTGTTGGGTTTGCGGATGTATCGTGAGTGCATTGCTGTGACGCTGGATGTTTTTCCCTTTCTTTTTGAAGCATATATATATATATATATATATATATAGAAAATACTCATGCACACTCTTCACTTTTGGTGAGATTCAAACCCTGGCCTCCAGGGAGGTTTGAACCCTTAATGTTTTTTTCCTCGTTTACTTTTTTACTTCTTTCCAATTGGTGTGTGTGGGGGTGTTTTATCCAAATAATGTAGTACTTGCATATGGTCTAGAATGATATTGCAAATGTTAATAATGAATTGAAAGAGAATAACTAATGAATTATCATGCTGTCTATCACCTGATTATATTTGCTTTCAGGTACTCTGGAAGTGTAGCAGCCATGAGCATGGTAGGGCACATTTTGGGTCTCGGGGACAGGCATTTGGATAATATTCTTTTGGACTTCCATAGTGGGGATATTGTCCACATTGATTATAATGTGTGCTTTGACAAAGGACAAAGGTTGAAGGTTCCTGAAATTGTTCCCTTCCGCCTAACACAAACACTTGAAGCAGCTTTAGGATTAATGGGCACGGAAGGCTCCTTCAGAAAAAACTGTGAAGCAGTTCTTGGCATCTTGAAGAAGAACAAAGATGTGCTCTTGATGTTATTAGAGGTTTTTGTCTGGGATCCTCTTGTGGAGTGGACACGCGGAGATTTCCATGATGACGCGGCAATTGTTGGTGAAGAAAGAAAAGGCATGGAGCTGGCGGTTAGCTTAAGTCTGTTTGCATCTAGAGTGCAAGAAATTCGTGTACCTTTGCAGGTACTGGCATTTTTTGTTTGTACTAATTATTGTGAGATTTCCAGGTCACGGGAGTGTCTATCTTCAAGTCAACGGAGATTAAGATATTCTTTTCTCAATCATATGCTGAAGTACTGAATTTATGTTTCCATAAATGGGGGGAGGAGCCTTGGTTCACCATGGTCATCCTTCTATGTATAAAAGCTGTACATTATTTAATTTAATTTTCTCAAACTGTACAGGAACATCATGATCTCTTATTGGCTACATTACCAGCTGTTGAGTTGGCTCTTCAGGTAGGTTGAAGATGTTACAAATTACAATCTGTTTTGCAACTTGTGATTGATTTTATTCAGAATTTTTGCTGATCCCAAGAATGTTACTGCAGAGGTTTGCAGATGTCCTAAGTCAATACGAGATTGTATCTGCCGTCTACAATTGTGCAGATCAGGAAAGATCTAGCCTGATTCTGCATGAGACATCAGCTAAAGCAATAGTTGCAGAAGCAACTACTAATTCAGAGAAAACTCGTACTTCATTCGAGTTACAGGCTCGAGAATTTGCTCAAACAAAGGCTGCTGTAGCTGAGAAAGCCTTGGAGGCAACTAGCTGGATTGAACAACATGGAAGGATTATTGATGCTCTAAGAAGCAGTTCTATCCCAGAGATAAAATCCCACATACAGTTAACTGGTAAAGAAAAATCTTTGGCTCTTACATCTGCTGTTCTGGTGGCAGGGGTTCCGTTTACTGTTGTTCCAGAGCCTACACAAGTCCAATGTCATGATATAGACAGGGAGGTTTCTCAGCTAATTTCTGATCTGGATCATGGTGTCACCGCTGCTGTTACAGCTCTCCAAACGTATTCCTTGGCTTTACAAAGGATCCTGCCGCTAAATTATCTCACAACCAGCCCGGTGCACAGTTGGGCACAAATTCTGAAAGTTTCAGTTAATACCATTTCCTCAGACGTTCTGTCGCTTACAATAAGACAGGGTGCTGAGCTTGTTGCAAATGTGCGTGAAGATGGTTTTGAGACAGTGAAGAGCATTCATAACGATCTGTGTCTTCAAGTAGAGAAGTATGCAGAGGAGATTGAGAGAGTCGAAAAAGAGTACCAAGAACTGGTGAATTCGATTGGCGCGGAGACCGAGTCCAGAGCTAAAGATCGTCTCATGGCTGCTTTCACAAAGTTCTTGCAGTCAACTGATCTTGGAAGGAGGGAGGATAGCATTTCTTTGGTAAGTTTAGGTTCACGGCATCAAGATAGGATCAAAGATTTGAGATCACAAAGTGAGTTCATCGAGAAGCGCGAGAAGATTTTAACTGTCGTAAGCATGGCTGTAAGTTCTCTTTATAATGAGGTTAAGCATAGACTACTCGAGGTATTGAGTCAATCAAGTGGGCCGAGAACTACAAACAGCAGGCTGCAGTCTGATCTAGGAACTCTTCTCTGCGAGTTTGAAGAGAAAATAGAGAAATGTGTTCTTGTAGGAGGATGGGTGAATGAAATAAAGCAATCTATCGCCATGGATACGCCTCAGGTTGATGCAAATATCGATAATAGACCAGAGGATTATTTTGACACAAATTGGGCTTCCATTTTCAAAACCAGTTTACTCTCATGTAAGAGCTTGGTTGCACAAATGATTGAAAACGTTCTACCTAATGTCGTGAGATCTGTTATTTCATACGATTCAGAAATCATGGATGCATTTGGATCTCTTTCACAAATCAGGGGTTCAATTGATACAGCACTGGAACAGCTGGTAGAGGTCCAGATAGAGCGAGCATCTCTTGTAGAGCTGGAACAGAGTTATTTTGTGAAGGTGGGCTTCATTACCGAGCAACAGTTGGCCCTTGAAGAGGCTGCAGTTAAGGGTCGGGATCATCTCTCGTGGGAGGAGGCTGAGGAGCTCGCATCTCAAGAAGAAGCTTGTAGAGCACAACTGGAGGAACTCCATCAAACATGGAATCAGAAGGACATTCGAACTTCTTCCCTGATAAAACGGGAAGCAAGTATTAGAAATGCTTTGATATCTGCTGAAAATCATTTTCAGTCGTTAATCGGTCAAGAACAAGACCGGGAACCACAATATTCAAGAAGCAAAGCACTTCTATTGGCGCTAGTCCAGCCGTTCGTTGAATTGGAATCAGTTGATAAGACGTTAGCGTCATACAGCAGCAGATCAACCGATCCTTCAAGGGGAGTTTCCCAAGTTACAGATTTGATTAATTATGGTAGTGCTATACCCACATATATTTGGAAATTTTCCGGCATACTGGAAAGCCATTTGTTCTTTATGTGGAAAGTGGCTGTTATGGATTCTTTTCTTGATTCGTGCATACGTATAGCAGCTTCGTCAAGGGATCAAAATCTGGGATTCGACCAGGTTGTAAATGCTGTTAAGAAAAAGTTGTCTATCCAACTCCAGGAACATATCGGTCAATATCTAAAGGACAAAGTTGCCCCTCTGCTGGTGACCATGTTGGATTCCGAAAGTGAACTTCTGAAGCAAGCGACTGCGACTTCAAAGGATCTTGATTTAGAAGAGATGACGAGAGATATCGGTGCCATTGAACGAGTGAAACTAATGCTTGAAGAATACTGTAACGCACACGAAACCGTAAGGGCTGGAATGTCGGCTGCATCACTCATGAAAAGACAGGTGAAAGAACTTAAAGAGGGTTTGCATAAGACCTGCTTGGATATTGTACAGCTGGAGTGGATGCATGATGTTACCTTGAGTCCCTTGCATAATTGCAGGCTGATATGTCACAAGTTTCTTTCAAATGACGACAACACCCTTCCCGTTATTCTAAACCTTAGCAGACCCAGATTGTTGGAAACTATACGGTCGTCAGTAGCCAAAGTAGTTCGGTCAATAGAGTGCCTGCAAGCTAGTGAACAAACTTCGGTTGCAGCCGAAGGGCAGCTTGAGAGAGCCATGGGATGGGCTTGTGGTGGTCCTAATTCGGGGTCTACCTCAAGGAGCTCAGGAATTCCACCTGAATTCCATGATCATTTAGCAAAGAGACGTCAGTTGTTATGGGGTGCTCGAGAAAAGGCATCGGATATAATCAAAATCTGTATGTCAATATTGGATTTTGAAACATCTAGAGATGGGGTGCTTGGGATTCATGGAGAACATTCAAGCAGATCAGGGGCAGATGGCAGGGCCTGGCAGCAAGCTTACTTCAACGCACTAACAAATTTGGATGCCACTTATCATTCTTTTACATGTAAGCATTAATCTTGTGTGTCGATTGATATGCTAGACTACTTTGCCAATCACTTCTACGTGTGACCAATTAGGTACTGAGCATGAATGGGAGTTAGCGCAAAGTAATATGGAAGCTGCTTCAAATGGTTTACTCACGGCAAGCAATGAACTCCGTGTTGCTTCTGCTAAAGCAAAGTCGGCATCTGGTATATACTTCCCTTTGTAGCTCATTTGTATCTCATTTGAGAGCACTTGTGTCACTGCTCATGTAATTACATCATTCATTTTTAGGGTGACTAGGGGTGTAAATGAGTTGAGTAGTTGGTTAATCGACCCGGGCTCAAAAAATTAATACTGGGCTCGAGCTCGATTAACTTTTTCAATATAGGGCTCGAGTTCGAATATTCTTTGTGTTATCGGGATCGAGCTCGAAGCTCGTTTATGGGTTCGAACTCATGATCGATTAACTCGTTTATCAGACTAAGCTCGATAAATTTTATATTTTTATTGTACAATCAATAATTATATGAGTATGTTTGGCTCGAAAAAGGGTATGCTCGAATGGCTCGGGTTAGCTCGACTCGACTTGAAAAATTAAATCGGGTTTTCGAACGAGTCGAGTCGAACATTGGTGTTGTAAAGCTCAGCTTGTTAAGTTAAAAGAGTTCTATTTTTTGTTCGAGATCGACTCAAGATAAATGAACTCGAGCTCGAGTAGCTCATTAAAAGCTTGACTCGCTTACACCCCTAAGGGTGACACTGAAGACCAATTAAGTATATTGTGTGTGTGTGTGTGTGTATATTCTCTTGTACCTTAATGTAGCATAGCGTTTCTGAGTATTGTTTCCTTCAGGGGATTTACAAGACACCTTTGTTGCTATGCGAGACTGTGCTTATGAAGCTAGCATGGCATTGTCTGCTTTCGGAAGCATTACTAGAGGTCACACTGCCCTGACTTCTGAGTGTGGTTCCATGCTTGAAGAGGTATGATACTTCCTAAAGGACGGAAAATTTATTTTCTTAAGTACAAATCTTGGAGTTATAGTTTCTAATACAAATCTATTTATCATGTTACATGGTATTATTGGAATTTCACGTCACAAATTTAATCTTACTAATACCCTATTTACTTTGTAGGTTTTGGCAATAACAGAAGGTCTACACGACGTTCACACTCTGGGAAAAGAGGCGTCTGCGTTACACTCTTCTCTCATGGCAGATCTTTTAAAGGTTTTTAACTCAAGATGTCTATACAGAAACCTCCTGCAGTGTTGTTTTACTTGTATTTACGAATATAATATGTTTGCCTTCAACAGGCAAATAGCATTGTACTTCCACTGGAATCGGTGTTGTCTAAGGACGTTGATGCAATGACCGAGGCTATGACCAAGGAAAGAGAGACGAAAATGGAAATATCTCCTATCCATGGACAAGCCATATACCATTCTTACCATACAAAAATTAAGGAGGCTTGTCAGGTGATTAAGCCTTTGGTTCCATCAGTTACATTTTCCGTGAAGGGACTCCATTCCATGCTTACAAGGTTGGCACGGACTGCAAATATCCATGCCGGAAATCTTCACAAGGTATGTATGTGATGATTGTGGTCTATGATGTTAATATCGGCGATATATCGGTGATTTATCGAATATCGACCTTCAGGAAATATCGATGGTAAAATATCGTTTCCACTAATTTCGGTGATATTTGCCGATATTGCAGCGATTTTTTGACCCAAATATCGGTCCGATATACCCATATTTTGGAGATGGTTTTTGGGGGGATTTTTTTGAATGATTATTGGACTTCTATTTATCACGTATTTTTGGACCGATATACCACCGATATAACCGCTATTTTAAATATCGACCCTGACCGGTATTTTGTATTTTGACTGCTGTAACAGCATAGATTGTGGTATGCTTTTGCATGCCAAATGCTTCTACTTTGTTTCTTACATGATATCTTTATGTATTCGACATCTGTGCTCTCTTCTAGGCTCTTGAAGGACTGGGCGAAAGCCAAGAAATAAGGTCACAGGACTTGAACTTATCAAGACCAGACCTTGTTGGGGATGACACAGGATACGATAACAAAGAGAACGACATCTTCTCGAGATCGGACGGGGAGTGCGATGACGAGTTGCCTCAGATGACGGGATTCAGTTTGCAAGATAAAGGATGGATATCTCCGCCGGATAGTATTTATGATGACAGCTCAGATTCTGGTCCTACATCAGCTGAAGCAAGTGCTGCCGATAGCTTCACTGGTTCAGAAGTAACCGAGCCACATCCAGATGGACTTGATTGCAAAGAGAATACAGATGTATCAAGTTCTTCCCCAAGTGGAACTGATGCTCAAGAAATTTCTCATTCAGGGGAGTTGGAATCTAGAGATGAGGAAGCTAGCCAACAGGATGGGAATCCCAATGATGATAATCTGAAAGATGTGGCATCACGTTCAAGCACTTTTGTATTGAGTTCCTCTGCAATAAATGTAGGACTCGAGAATATAAAGATTGGTACCCAACGTCAAGCATCTTCCTTGGACCAAGAGGGAAGTCGTAAATCCCCTACGCAAAATACAGAGGCTCCCGGCCAAGTGAGCAGGGTGAAGAGTAAGTTCTAATTCCAATTACGTTCCTTAAATCTTGCCAAGCTCAATGCATATTAATTTTCTTATCACGGTCCAACTTGTCTAAGTGCAATTACTGCGTATACAAATTGATTTTTCATGAAGCCTTCTAACTAGCAAGTAAGTCCAGTATCAAAATGGGAATTTTTTTCTCTTTTACATCCTTAGTCAAATATACGATTACTTGTGATCTTATCGTCCCATGTTTGGTGTGATATCATACTAGGATAGGACATGACTGAGTGACAAGATAGGTAAATTACTAAACTACCCATATCAAATTAAAACCCTAAAACCTTCCAATTCTTTCACCCATCTACCTTAATCTCACTTGTTCAATCCAGTTCTATCCAGTCCCTCATGTACCCAAAGCAGGTAGGAGGCTTCAGACACTCGCCAAGCCTATTCGTTATGCTTATATCATTTACTCATTTTACCACAATTTATTACGTTTTCATCTTTTCCCTTCTTTCTTCTCTAGTCAGAGAGGCCCTATAGCTCCTTATGTATGGACTTCTCTTGTGGATAGCATTAAAACTGACATTAAGGGGTCGTTTACCAAAATCTTACTGGGTAAGCACTTGAACCTGGTTAGAGTCATTTCCCACCACTTACCGGGTAAGACTCTTGGTCCTTGCCTTGTCTCTTACCGGATAAGCTCCTCGGTCCTTGCCAAAATCAAGAAGGTAAATGATATTGGTAATGGTAAGCGCTTACCATGTAAGCGTTTAGTAAATGGCCCCTTAGTTCTAGCTTCTCACAGACCTACTCGAATTATTTTATATTATAACCTTTCTTGGATTGTTTTCCTTTCATCGAAGTTTTGGCTCCTTATTTGCAAGCAATCCGTTCAAATTCGGTCTCATTATTGCATTTTGCTGCTTGGTTCACTAGGTAAAAATGCTTATGCCATGTCGGTTCTAAGACGAGTTGAAATGAAAATAGAAGGTCGAGATATCCCCGATAACAGGTACCTGTTCTTCCTAGAACTTCAGCTCGTAATTAAGCACATATAAAAGAATTTTAAGACACATTTTTCCTTTTTCCGCAGAGATGCAAGCATTGCAGAGCAAGTAGATTATCTACTTAGGCAAGCAACGAGTGTGGATAATCTGTGCAATATGTACGAAGGTTGGACACCGTGGATTTGAGCCTTGGAAATGTATTATTTGCTACAAATCACCCGACGACCCATATACGCCTCTAGGGTGTTTATTTGGTGCACCTTTCTTGACCACAACCGAGTTAGAACGTTGTTCTAACGTGCCCGAGTCTGGGATCGGGTGTACTCCAAAATACGCGCAACTGAAATCGTGAAAACAACATGCCATTTCGAATGGGTCCGGCTTTTCAGAAACATGCTAGGAGGACTGTTATTGTGAGCTCATTTTTTGCAACCAGATTCCAAACCTGAAAAGCTGAAAAATTCAGAAACTGTTGCCAGGGAATTGGTCTTCAGCAGGTGTCTTCTCAGAAACAATCTCTCTGTCTGTTCAGACACAAGGGTAAGGTCTGTATATACTCTAACCCCCCCCCCCTGAAAATAACCTAAAATAGACCTTATTATTCAGGTGGGGTATACTGGGTTTGCTTGGTTTATTCTTCTGGTGATTTTGGAGGTTTGAGACAGACAATCTTTCGGTTTCTTGAAAACCAAAAGATTGTTCGGTCATGACGGTATCGATAATCATATGGGGTCCACAACATTTTTGATATTGCCTGTAATATTTTTGCTAGTTTCTAGTGTTGGAATTGTTTTTTTGAATCACATAAAGATTAAAGAGACTTGAATCTTCATTTGTAATCAAGGTAACTATTTCCCTGGATAGGTATTTGGTAATTTGTATATTATACTTACTGGATTAGAGTTAGTTATAAGATCATATTTTTAGTGCATCTGATTAGTTATCTTATTAACTTTTGTATCCAGATGTTTTGTATTGTTATTAGGTGTTAAATTTTCTTAAAGTTCAAGGTTAAAGGTCAATTGTAGCTTTTGGGTGTTCTTTTTTTTGTTGGAAGGGTGTACGGGCCGAAGCCCGACTAATCCCGGCAATTTTGGGGCTAAACGTGGCCCCGCTTAAATGTCTCCAGGCATGCGTACGGGAAGGCTCGAACTCGGTTAGGACGTTATGAACCCTCCGAGCGATAACCAGTCCGCCACAGCAATGGAAGACGCTTTTGGGTGTTTGAATGTGTGTTCTTTTTGTTGCGAACTCACCACCCACCCATTACTAACTGAGCTACATGCCATTGGCGTTTGAATGTGTGTTTTTAAAATGATTATTATTTAATAAACAATATCTGATGATTAACTATCACAATTAATTGAAGTTGGAGATAGTTTAATAATTATTACTGTTTTTTGGTTTACATTCTGAAAGGTGAGATTTTTACTGCATTCTTTAAAATCTTAGTTAGGTTGCAATTCAAAGTATGATTATTGTTCATGAAAAATTATAATCAAAAACAATTTTGTTATGATTTCTATAATTTCACGTCCCTTTAAGACTTTGTGACCTTTTTCAAAATAAAAATAAAAATAAAAATTAAGACCTTGTGACGCATGTAATAGTATTCATCATATCCAATGACCAAAATTAGCGGTTTACTTATCAAATTGGTATAAGCAATCAGGTGGTAGTGTCTGATTCAGCCAGACATGATATAAGATAACTTACGTCCTCTTTTATTTTATTTTTTAGAGTCTCGATTAATGTTCTCTGATAAAATAAATGATAATCTAGCCATTTATTCATCTCTTATTTGTGTTCAACATCATAGTTTCGATTTCGACGTCCGTTTTGTCCAGATGCAACCGGAATTTGCAAAAAACGCAAAGCGTGAAGATTATAGATTCGTGTGTTAGTTGTCTGGAACATCTTAGGTCGCTTGAATCAGGGCTTCGGTATGAGAGATGTGATCAAAGCTTCATAGTTTTGCAAGTCTGTTAGCATCCTTTTTTTTACGTTTCGTCCTTTTATCAATGTTCACTTCAACTGACATATTTAGGCTGAATTTTGAGGAATAAAATAGCCAAGTATATATTCAGACATTTGTCCGTTTACAAAAACAAATATGATTTTGTTCATGAAAATTACAATCAAAATCCATTTTGTTATGATTTCTTTAGGCCATCCTTAACCGTACCCCTCATACCCCTCATACCTGTTGCCACCTCAGCGCCACAT
>LUCG01306381.1:0-12943 GCA_001633085.1 Carthamus tinctorius
TGACACGTTTTTCGTATGAACCTCCCTCCCTCTCTCTCTCTCTCTCTATATATATATATATATATAGTTTAACAATAAACTTGGTTCATACCAACAATATTACTCGCATTTTCTTATAAAAGTAAAATTTTAATCTAAATAATTAAATAAACCATAAATACAGTAATTAAACTTGTTTTATATAATTAAGTCTATTATACATTTCTTTCTCTTTACTGTTTTCAAGCCTAGTCATATCTAACTCACATTAATCTTTAGTACGAATTTTTGTTAAAGAAATAACACACAACCTATAATTGTTAGATATCTAAATAATAAAAATGTATATAAGGATTAGAATCATACTTACCTAAAATAATTGAGATGTTACAACGAATGGCCAATGTTTGGTTAGAAAGACCGAACATTTTTGGAGTGAATGTCCCTTTGTGTGACACCATTGGCATCTTCCTAGGAAAGGTTTGGATCCGATTGTGTTAGTATGTTGAAAGGATTTTTTTGGGTTGGTTATGTTTGAAGTGGTTGTTAGATGTATAGGTTGGTTGATGGAAGTGATGATGAGTGGTTGTTCCATGAGTGGTAGCATGCATAATCTAAGATGAATTGGGATTTAAGGATCAGGAAATGAGACGGGATCATCTCGAGCATTAACAACTTCAACAATGCCTTGGTTAAACAAATCAAGACTTTCAAGAACTTTACTAATGATATCTTCTGGTTTGATCGGGTGACCGAAGAGAGCTAATCGATCAATACACACCTTGATGGCATTCATAAATTCCAATATGGTTTGTGGGGCTTTGCTAATGCTCTTCTTAATTGAGCCTTAGAGTTGTTTAATATGACCACGAGAAGCACTACCAAATGTACGAGAGTATCCGACGATTCTTTGGAGGTTTTGGTAAGAGACACCAATGGAACAATGGTTTGTTTTAAGGTGCCGATGAGAGTACCATAGATGTGATGATCTTGACGCATCAAGGTTAGAATTTATTGATTAGGTGTTTTTGAAGTTCCAGTGGTGATGTGATGGTAGAAAGAGAAGGAAAAGAACCGTCAAGATACTTGAACAAATCATAGTCGACAAGTGTGGCTTCGATTTGTAATTTCCAGAGAGGTAATTTGTAGAGTTCAGTTTGATAATATTAGGGAGAGAAACAACCCACGGTGAGCTAGGTTTTGAGTCATTGTGAATAGTTTGTGTAGTAGCCATTTTAGAAAAAGAAGAAAAGAGAAAAACGTACAAGTGTAGCGAAGAAACAAATCAAAGAACAAGACAAGAATCGGAATGCTCTAATACCAATTGGAGAAAACTTGCTTTCGACTATACATTACATAAGCTTATATAGGTACAATTACATCAATTACAAAATCAAATTAGGCTATGGTATAGGGGTTACAATCTAAGAATTATATATGGTTACTGATTAGAAAATGAAAAAAAATAAATGGTGTTGTTATGTTACCATTTAAGTTAAAAATCCATCAAATCATGTATTTAAAAGGGTAAATTACATATTTGGTCCTTGTAGTTTACACTTTATTGTACCATTTGTCCCTATTTTAAAATAATTATGGAAAAGGTCCTTATGGTTTACACTATATTACACTGTTGGTCCTTGTGGTTTACACTATATTGCATTGTTGGTCCCTAACCCTATTGGGCGGTACCACACCGGTAAGGAACTCAGCCTGCACCTCGATGCCGTTCTCTCTCCTCACCCCACCCTACCCCACTTCATCCTCTCTCTCCTTTCNATTAATTAATTAGATTGGTATGAAATTAGTATGATGTTGATAAGATAGTGAAAAGCTGATGTGACGCTGAAGTGACATCTGGTACCATTAGTACCATTAAGGATGACCTAAAATACTAGTTTGAAGATTCATAAGGGTGATCTATTCCTGCAAATGATTCAATAGTGTAGGGACTAGTTTGGTATTTTCCTCTTTATCTCGATTGTTCCAAGTCGCATGGTTGTAAAGGGTTTGACTGCATCCAAATTTCCAAAGGTTTATCCCGTCAACCCCACCAACCCAATTTCTTTCCTCATACTTGCAGCTTAGGGTTCTTCGATCGACTCTTGTTCTTGTTATCGCCGTCGTCGATCGGAGGTATCTTTTCATCTGCAGTTTCGCTAATCGACATCTCAATTGCAAACAAAATTTAACAATTGATGATTGTTACCTTTAAAAAAATGATAAAAAAATCGGAGAAGATCACATGCGAGAAACATATGGGCCAATATTATATGATATCCGTCATCTGCAATCATGAATTATGAGTATTTTAATGGTGGATCCTGTTTCTTATGCAGGCCAGCACATAGTTTTTTTTGTTGTTGTTGCAGTTTGTGTTTATTTCCCTTTTTGAGACTCGATAACTCGAAAGTGTTTTGATTATCTTTGATTTACAGTTACACATATCGGAGATTATGGCGGAAAAAGGGAAGATCGCCAAGGATGTTACGGAAGTAAGTTTGTGTTTTTTTGTGGATCTGTTTAAGTGCAGTTTTTTTTTTAATCTTGAATGTTTATTATTGAAAAGGTTTTTGTTTATAAAATCTGCAGTTGATTGGTAACACTCCTTTGGTTTATCTCAACAATGTTGTGGATGGTTGTGTTGGGCGTATTGCAGCCAAATTGGAAATGATGGAACCCTGCTCTAGTGTTAAAGACAGGTGTGCTTAACTAGAGGATTCTGTTGATTAATTTTCATCGGAGCACTTCGATTTTCGCTTTTTATGTTTAGTTATATATACTTATTGTATTTCAATTCTAGCACTTGTCAGATGATAGAGTTAATAGGCTAACTTATTGAGCAATAACGAGAGATTTGTGAAAAAGGAGGCTTGGTTAATGTCTATACTTAATCATGTGATTTGAATTCAGATTGTAGCAGTTTTTGTGGGTTTTGTGCATCTGAGGGACTGCTATGTGGGTATTGTGATTACTTGTATCATTATATGCTTTTGATTTTATTCTGGTTGTGTTTGCGTCTGGTGTGCAGGATTGGTTATAGCATGATCTCAGATGCTGAAGCAAAGGGGCTCATAACACCTGGAGAGGTTTGTTAGCTTTATTGATGGATTCTAAACGAGCATCGTGTGTTTTGAATTTTATGATACAAAGATATATGTTCATTATCAATGTTAATGTAAAATGTTAAATGGAGGTAGGTGACCTAGCATGGTAGGGATTGAGTCAAACCTATCAGACACAATTATTCTTCTATTATGTTAACTAATCAGAATAAAATTTCTGATGTTATATTATTTCGATATATCTACTTCATTGACTGGTTTTATTGATTCATTAATGCAATTATTTGAAAATGATTGAAAAGATTCTTACTGAGAATTCAATTATTGGACACAAGTTGAGACAAACCTACTCCGTGCTTAAAATCTTGGAACTTTTATTTCAGCAAAAGATTGCTAAATGAAACAATTAGGATGTTTAACTCATTGGTGGTCAATTAAGCAGCCCTAACTAATTCAAACAGTAGGCAGACACTTAATGTCTAGTCCGCTGCTCAAGCAGCCATAAGCAAAGACTTCTAGATATTTCTGTCACCAGACTTCGTATGAAAATTGTTTAGCTCACGCACAAGATATTGATGATCGTCCCCATTCCAAGCATGATCTTTATATGTAGGGCAGAATAAGGGTTGCTTTGCTTCGCCATTTTGTTCTGTTTTTTCTAAACATGTTCACAACTTCTCACAATATGGAAATCGGAACACAGTGGAAATGTAACACAATGGGCCAAAATAATTGACTCTTATTATTCAAGGACTGTAATTGTTTGTGGCTGGCTCTTCTTTAAATCAGTCATTGGTCATCATGTATTTAAATGTTTGACTTTCCTTGTAGCCTTTTACTGTTTCACAACTATGGTGTAAATAGCTATGGTTGTCATCTGATGAAGTTATCGTAGTAATTTCAAACTCGATTTCATCTGATGTGCTTTTGTTGTATTATTGCTGAAGAGTGTCCTTATTGAACCAACAAGTGGTAACACTGGCATTGGACTGGCCTTCATGGCTGCAGCAAAGGGGTACAAGCTAATCATCACCATGCCTGCATCCATGAGCCTGGAGAGAAGAATTATTCTCCGTGCTTTTGGTGCTGAGTTGGTCCTCACAGATCCCGCCAAAGGAATGAAAGGTGCTGTTGCAAAGGCTGAGGAGATATTGGCTAAAACACCAAATGCTTACATTCTTCAGCAGTTTGAGAATCCTGCCAACCCAAAGGTTGGTCTCTTTAACTACTAATATTGTTGTCATGTTTGCGTTGCAATGCTAATTGTTATTCTACTTCTTAGATCCATTATGAAACAACTGGACCAGAAATATGGAGAGATACAAATGGAAAAATTGATGCTTTTGTTTCTGGCATTGGCACTGGTGGTACAATAACAGGTGCAGGAAAATATCTTAAAGAGAAAAACCCTAACGTAAAGGTTAGATAGCTTTCACTTCTTCAGACCCAATTTGATAAATATAAGCATCGGCATTACTATGCCTTCTATAAAACTGCATTTTGATGTTTCTCCTGTCTGTTTCATTAAGTCATCAACCCCCTTCTGCACTCCTCTAATTAATTGATTTGTTTTTTTTTTTGGCATCAGCTTTATGGCATTGAGCCTACTGAAAGTCCTATACTATCTGGAGGAAAGCCTGGTAAGCTACATTGATGCTTTATTTCTTTGTTTAGTAATTTGTTTTCTTGCCTCAGAAGGATTAACAATTTACCATCTCATGATGAGAGTTTTGTGGGCAAGCGTGGATGTCAAAGTACATCATGGTTCTTAACCTCTGAAGAAACATTATGCAAATGAACATCTGTTTCGGAACAGTTTGGGAAAGTTCCAGATAAAGAAAGATCATTTGTACCAATGTGCTTGTGGAGGTTAAGTTCAACCTCAGAAGTTATACCCTTATAAACGACTAAACCACTTCTCCGCACTCCCAATTACTTCACCTCTGAAATGCTATGAAGACCATGATCCAAAATTTATTGCATCTCTATCATATATCCTATGATTCATCAGAGGTTACATTACATGAATCTTAAAAACAAGTGGCAGCATCTATGTCTCTGAACTGATATATCTAAGTCAATTGTACTTGTTTATGAAGATATTTGCCTTATTGTTCATGTTTATCATGCCTAAGGTCCACATAAGATCCAAGGACTTGGTGCTGGCTTTATTCCTGGTGTTTTAGAAGTTGATATTATTGATGAAGTCGTTCAAGTAAGACCTACCCCCTCTTTCTTTTTCCATCTTTTTTTTTGTTTGTTAAGATTGCTTCATGAGTTTTATCATTTTCCACCACTAAAAGTCCGGCATCTGATGTTCCTCATTGATTGGCTTGACTAATGTGATGTTTAAATGGATTTTTCTTAAGGTCTCAAGTGAGGAAGCCATTGAAACTGCAAAGCTTCTTGCTCTTAAAGAAGGATTACTCGTAAGTTGGAGTTATTCATCATATGCATCTTTGAACTTGTTAGACTGCTTCACTTGGTTATCTACCATGTTACATTGTTGTTCATGCTTTTATCATGACCAAGCTTATCTTTTAATTGAGATTCACGATGCTGTCACGTCTGTCGCAGGTGGGAATTTCATCTGGTGCTGCTGCTGCAGCTGCCATCAATATTGCGAAGAGGCCAGAAAGTGCTGGAAAGCTGATCGTTGTAAGTTTCTCTTTATTTTTTGAACTCGTAACTCGTTCTGTATGTGGTCTTAATTGGTGTTGGGCTGATTACTCTTTCATCAATTTGCCAAATCATTTCAAATATAGACAAACATGTCAATGTATTTTAATCAAAACGATTTATCATTTGCATATACTTTTATATCATAATTGATAATTCATATCAATTACATCATTTTTTCCAATTCAAATGAAATTAACTAATATAAATGGTCAATTGGAGATGAGATGATGAAAGGAAGAATATTTTGACCAAGAAAATGTTGATCACAACTGTCACTGATGATAGTTAATATGTTAAGATTGGACAAAAATAGTACAAGTGATATGATTGTGGAATTAATGAAGTAGTTGATAAATGTTTTTATTAGAGTATATAATTAATAAAGAGCAAATTGCATCAGAAATTGAACCAAATATGCTTTCATTCATATTTTGAGGAATTGACTTTCACAAGATCATTTTGGAGAACCATGTTTCAGAAATTTTTGATTGAAGGGACTTGTTGGCCAAATTCATGTTTTCCAAAATAAGAACGAAAGCGATTGCGGTTTTATTTTGGTTCCTAAAATTGAGTAGTTATATTCAACAACTTTGAATATTTGTAGCTATTGTAGTTGGCTTCGACCTAAAAATGAGCTTTATAACCTCACTTATGGGCTTGAATTTGAGATCGGTTAACTCGTTTGGTTGAGCTCGATGATATATATTTTTGATTATACAATTTATGAATATATGAACATGTTTGCCTCCAAAAAGTGTAGTATAAGCGTTTTGAAACACAAACAAAATCATGGTCAAACTATACCTTGATTGCTACATTTCACCGTGGTTATTTGGTGATGAGATTTTACGTACAACTAAACTGCAGGTTATCTTCCCAAGTTTTGGGGAGCGATACTTGTCTTCCGTTCTGTTTGAGTCGGTGCGACGAGAGGCAGAGAATATGACTTTCGAGCCTTGAAAGAAAAGCAGTTGCTATGCATTACTTTCCATTGGATGGACGCCTTGTTCTGTTTTTGGTGATAACCATGCTAGATTTCGTAATTTGTCAGTGTCTCTTTCTCAAAACTTGTTTCTGTATGTTGTGACGATTATGCATCGTTGATGCTTTTTTCTCTCTTATATATAACTCCGTGGCAATTTGCGTGCCTCTTGATTACACTTTTGGGCTTTGAAATTAACAGCCAAGATAACTAACTAACCTCTGGTTGAGCAAAATCAAGGCCTCGAAGGGTCAGAGTCGAATGTTCTAGTTTAAGCGAGCAAGGTTGAACGCATGTTTTTTTTAGATAAGGTTCATCTAGGCTTCGCCTAGACTACATCCTTGGCAATATAGAACTGAAAGAAAATTCGGCCGTCTGAGACTAAGCCTGGCCACAAGATGCGCACGAAGGGATTCGAACCTGGGGTGAATGGGATACCATCCACATCCCCCACTAGGAAATCAGGGTTGCAAATGGTTAGTTATAAATACTGTTAGAGACGCATATAAACTTGACAACCTAATCAACCCGACTTAAAAATTGTCATTTTCGAAAGCCACTCTAATTCCATCTATTTTTTCGGATGTTACAAGTTTTTTTTGAAGTTTGATAACTTTGAAAATTTAAAACAACTGTAATAATGCTTCCTATAATTGTGTCATATATGCAATGCTTAAAAAACCAGGTTTTATGGCAATTTATCGCTTGGAGTGAAACGGCCCTTTTTTTTTCTAATCAAAAAATCAGTTCAACCGGTTGATCCGAACCGGTAAAAATCAGGCCGAGCCATAAAATTCTTGATTTCCATGGTTATATAGGTTGATTATAAATTCTTGATTTCCATGGTTATATAGGTTGATTATATATATACATGATATTTGCGTATGGTTGATTATACATATGCTTACATATGGTCCATCCAATTCTTGATTTCTATGGTTCAATTTGGAAAAGAAAATGACTAAAATTGAATGAAGATTTATGATGGTTCAACTTATGTATTTTTAATGTTTTTGAATTGATATAAGACTTGTTATGTGCATTTTTAATGTTTGAACTTATAAACGTTAGATTTTTGGTTATATATATATATATATATATACATAAGTATGTAGAAAAATGAAAAATACATTTCTCTTGAGACCGGTTGACTCGGCAGTTGAACTGGAGACGGGTGGTAGTTTAACTAAAAAACCGGTTTTAAAACATTGTGTGTGTGTGATTTGTTTTTCTAATTATATATAAAGTTATATGCTTTTTTAAAATGTAGTTTCTTAATTAAAATAAAAGTTATACTATCAAATTTGGTAAACTTTTAAGCGGGGAAGAAAGAGAGGAAAGATTAGATGTGATATGATAACAGAAATTAGTTGCTCCCACATCGCCTAAAAGGTAGTAGTAAGAGGAATATATATAATTATAGTTGAAGCGATCCCACATCGGTTAAAAGTAGATAGTGGGAGACATTGTGAGGTTAATAAATACAAGAGGTGAGGATGGAATTAAAGAATTAACCCGTCCTGTCAGGGTGAGAGGCGACCCATCGATGATCGTATCGAGAGGGTGGGTCGTGCCGACGCCTAAGACAACGAACACACTTTTCGAAGACGAGCGAGTCTGCTCTACTTCAGGTGGGCTTGCCCGTCAATTTTTGGATGCCCTCAATTGGGCTCTACAATTATTCATGTCTTAAGTTTTATATTTACGTCATCTTAATTTGCTGCCAAGCATATCTTTGTATAGGTCAATGTTTTAAAACCCAGCTGGGTTGGACCGGTTTTACGGCAGTTCTGCCAGCTTGACACGGGAACTTAGGTAACCGGGAACTGCCAGCTTGACAGGTAACCGGTAACCGGGAACTGACAGGTAACCTGGAACTGCCAGCTTGACCGGGAACCGGGAACTTAGATACCTGGGAACTGCCAGCTTGACAGGTAACCGGTAACCAGGAACTGCCAGCTTGACAGGTAACCGGTGTGATTCAAAGGGATCGGTTATGCCAGCTTAACAGGTAACCGGAACTGCCAGCTTGACAGGTAACCGGTGTGATTCAAAGGGATCGGTTTAATAGCTTATTTTAGACCGGTAGACCTGGTTTTTTGTGATTCGGTTTTTGGATTAGTAAAAGAACTTGTGTTTTATGTGTTTTTGGATACATTACTTATTTTTAATGTTTTAAATTGTGGACATTAAATTCTTAGTTTTATATGCGTGTGTGTATACTAATTAATTATATAAAATACAAAAAAATCCTTGAAAATGGTTGAACCGTGAACCGGTCACCAAACTGGTTTGACAAAAGAACCGGTTTTTAAAACATTGGTCTATATCTTAGAGAAATAGTTGATGATTAATATCTTATAGTAATATCAAATAATTTAAAAAACATTTTGAATAAATAAATAATTGCAAGTATCTTATTATTGCTAATTAAGATAGTAAAAGAAATTTAGTTGATTAAAGATGTAGTTTTGTTGTCGGTTATGATTTTGTTATTAATCTTGATAACATAAACGATGAAAGTGATTCATTTCGTATTTTCTCTATAGTTTACTCAAATGTGATTGTGTACGTATACTTATTTTGTGTTGAATTAAATTTTATTTTTGTATTAATTCTTATTAATTTTATAGTTCATAGTTGATTACCTTTTTTGATATTTTTTTGTTTCTATTACTAAGTACATTGGTGTTAATGTAAAAAATTGCACTTTGAACGACTTAAGGTTACTTATGAGGGTCGTCTAACTAAAGAAAGGAACCACTTCGATAAGATCGTGCGCAAATAAACAGAATAAAAACAAGAGGGTTTGATGACGTAGGGAAAACCTCTAAACCGAGGAAAAAACCTGTGGTCGACTTAAGAATTAGCCGACGTTGCACTATGTATCAGCAACCAGTGGTCGTATGAAAATTACAACAGATCGTAAGTATTTCTAGAGAGAATAAAGTGATGTATTTCTTGATTGCCGAGAGTCAGTTGTTCTCTGAGAATGAGCTCTGATATCCTTTATAAGCTTCTTAGTAACCGTCTTGATAACTATGAGCCATTAATGGTATTGTCGGTAACGGTCATATAACGGTCGGATTGTATTAATTGCTTCTTGAATCTTGGCCGGCGGTTATGTCTGTTGCGTTTTGATTGCACTTAATAACCTTTAAACTTGTATTTAAAACAGTCATTAAGACAACAGTTAGTGCTAGGGGTTAGTGGTCTTACATCACCTTACAACGGTCATACGTCTTGGATGACGATCGGTTGTTTCGTAGAACGGCTTTAGTATATCGTACCTGCCTTCACGGGACCTTATCTTAATACAAGACTCTTATTCCTAATGATGTCTTGCAATTTCTATCGTAGTCGTGCCATGTAGATTTTTGCCCAAACAATTTGTCCCTAAAATTTGAAAAACTAAAATGCCCAATTTGATTTTTGAATCTTAAAACTTAGCGACACAGTTTATGGATAAAGATTGGCACCACACTTGTTTAGTTACAACAAAAACTGAATCGGTTCAATCTCAATGGGTATGATGATATGCCTAGGTGACGTGGGGCGCATGAGCCTGACGTGGGTGTGTGGCGTCAAACCTGTAGACGACAGGTGTTGATTCTTTGGTGGTGGCAACCGAAGAGGTTTTATTTGAGGCGGTTTCTCGATTTCCTTATAAATTGAGATTTAATTGAATCCATGCCATACTTGCATTCGTTTGAATTTTGGAAAGAATCCTTTCCCTTCTTATTTCCGACTCTTGCGAGAATTTCGTCCCATAGGCTTTATATAAGGTACGATTCTTTCTTCTCTCGTATGCGTCAAAAGACTTTAGCTAGAAAACCCACTAAGGATTGGGACCTTCTTTCTTTCTTACGTTTACGATCTCAGTTGTGATTTCATGATGTCGTCTGAACCTGAGAGTACTATCCAAGGACCAAAGGATATAGACACCTTTCAATCTCTGACTGGTTTTCCTGAGCACGTTCAGATTTTGTCGGCTGGGGATTCTTCGTCGTATATGAATATCCCTTTAGGATTGGATTCCGCTGGTCGTATCCACCCTTAGCTAAGGCCTTTATGGCCTTCTTCGAGCTTTCCCTTGGGCAACTTATGCCTCAGTTTGGAGGGTCTTCCAAGTTGTCGAACGGTTCCGATGGTTTATGCGACGTACCTGAATGTCGCTGACATGCATCACAATTTTGCACGTATTCGAACGCGTCTTCTCGAAGTGTCGACCAATAATAGCCTTGTCGTGAGATGCGATTATCGAGACTTTGTCCTCCAGAATGGTTGCCACATTCGCCATCATGCATTTTTCGTAGAACCATCCTTATCTGGTCTTTGCTGATGATGCATCTTAAGTTAAGACATGTTGATGATCGACGATATAATCGATTGTTAATGATCATATATTTAGAAGCCTTGAATTTTGTCTTTCGTGCTTCCATCTTATCCTTCGACAGCCGATCGTGCTTAAGATAATTCCAAACATCCAACGACCAATTGTACGTCTGCTCGTCCATTTGTGCGACTTCTTCGATTTTCAATGGATGATGTCGTAAGATGGACTATAGGGATGTTTTTTAATGATGGTTCATTGAATGCAGATCCAAGGTTTGCTAAGGTGTCAGCTTGAATGTTTTGATCTCTTGGAATCTGTTCGATCGTAAATTTTGTGAATTGGTCAGCTTTTGATCTCACAAGTTTTAAGTATGCCATCATTTTGAGTCTGTTGCTTGGAATTCTCCATTCATTTGATTTACGACCAATAGAGAATCGCTTTGGATATGTAAGATCTTTGCCCCTAATTAAGTCGTGAGCCATATTAATCCCTGCGATCAATGCTTCGTACTCCGCCTCATTGTTTGTGGCTTTGAAATTGCATCTTACAGAGTACACCATTTTTCCCCGTTGTGGCGATCTTAAGACGACACCTATACTCCCGATCCTCTTATGTTAATTAGACGACCCATCGACGTATGTTATCCAAGCTTCGTCGTCTTAGCAAAGTTTTTGATTTTCTTTACCATAATGCTTAACCCATATAGCAAAATTTATTTATTATTTACTTATATAATTTTCTTTCAAATGAACTGATGTGGACATATATAAAATTTCATTAG
This sequence comes from Carthamus tinctorius, assembly GCA_001633085.1. NCBI lineage: Eukaryota > Viridiplantae > Streptophyta > Magnoliopsida > Asterales > Asteraceae > Carthamus > Carthamus tinctorius. The sequence continues at coordinate 11,826 of LUCG01306381.1, forward strand.
GTAAATTGCTTTATTTTCAAGCTAAAAATTCCCCCACAATCACGTCTTTAACTCTTTTAAGCTCCTCCTCCTCCTCAAATTATATAAAGAAAAAAGTAAGTAGACACAAACACAATAATCAAGTAAAAGTAGGATCATAATCAAGAACATTAATTAAGAAGCACCACTATATATGATAACGGATTGTCAATGGCATGTAGCTCAGTTGGTAATGGTTTGGAGCAGGTTTACACAATATCAAATGGTCTCTGGTTCAACTGTTCAAGCCCGGGCACTTCCATAGCCAAAACCGCTGAGTGAGTCAGGAATGCCCCCCACATTATGGTATTGGCAATCAATTATGGGCCGACTGGGGTTGCCGGAATCAACCTTTTGCACAATATGAATACAGATTTCGATGTTCATTTCGTTCACCAATCAATTGCCTTACAATATACTATTTAATTTACGAGAATAAAGAGATGAATTAATATGATATAAGTTGAATGATGGGATACATCAATTAAGCAACTATAACATGGTTGATATTACCAGACTTTCTATAAAAGGAAACATTAGGGTTTCTGCACCTAGAAGAAGAAGAAGAAGAAGAAGGATGAGAAAGCACAGGAAGCCCCCATTGAGACGAGAAAACGATGGATGGATACGCATCGTCAAGCTTCAACCGGTTCATCATATCACAACATATCTGCAGCATTCTCCTCTTTGGCACCATCCAAAACCTCCTCCATTTCAGCTTTCTTCTTCTTCTTGTAGCTAACCTAAAACCCTTAAATCCTGTGTTTGTTTTCTTCAATATTCCTGAGTTACCAACTGTTTTCAGCTTCTTGTAGCCTGTTTTGTTACATCTTTGGATGAATCCTTGGAAGCCCATAGTCATATAATGCATGGATATAGAGTGATATATATATATGTATGTATATATAGAAGAGAGTTGAAGCACATGGAGATATATAAAGAAAAAGAATTAATGGATATTAATTTGGTTGAAATATATATATGATTGAAAATGGAGTAGGTTTGATTCCTAAAGCACATGGCTAGCTAGGTAGCATGCATCTCGATTGGTGAATTAAGTTAGTTAGGCCATCCACTATCGTACCACTCATACCACTCAT
>LUCG01306405.1:0-11636 GCA_001633085.1 Carthamus tinctorius
AATAAAAATAAAAATAAAAATATGTTTTGAAACAGAAACACAAACATAAATTGTCAAAAATACCCTTTTTTGTATTTAGGTGAGTTTGTGTGGGGTAGTGTGGAAGATAAACAGTAGATAATAGAGTATGCAGACTGTACATACTTTGACTATTTGACTCATGTACAACACAGAGTGGTGGGGTAATTTACATTGGTAACATACAACAACTTTTATTCTATTTCCCAACACATAAAAATATATAAAATCTTTTTTTTGTTAATAGATGTTTTAGCCAGGTTTATACCAACCACCACAAATTTTAAGCATCCTAGAGAATAATCAAAGCTTTCTTGATGGTTTTGTAAGATTTGAGCCGAAATAATTTCTTGTAAGACCGCTTTTAAAAGAATGCCTGTATTGCAAGTCTTATCATCAGTTAAGTTAATTATTAGATATTAGTTGCAGAAATATGTTAAAAAGAAATATTGTAGACTTGTCGGAAAAGAAATAAATCAAACCAATTTCCTTACAGATCATTTAAACCGTTTGCCCTCATAAACGATCGAGGATTCGAGATCCAATCTGCTTAATGGCAGTAAATTTATAACATCTGCAACGAAGACATTATAAAGATTTATGGACCTATTCTTGCTAAATGAAACCATTTAGGAGGAATCACTTCTTGCTTAGTTGGACACGGACCTAATAACACTTTTAAAATCAGCCCCACATGTAATCCTTTTATCTAATATAATATAATACAAAATGAATTTCTTTAGTTTTTTTTTTAAGTAATCCATCCATACTCCAAATTATTAGATAATTGTAAATGACCTCCGTTTAAACTTATTATTATAGATGTAGCCTTTGTTTTAATTTTCAATTATTATAAGTTTTATTATTGTAGTTTTAAAAATTGTCTTTAATAAATAATTTTTAACTAGGGTAAATTACATATTTAGTCCCTGTGGTTTACACTTTATTATATTATTGGTCCCTATTTTAAAATAATTACAAAAAAGGTTCCTATAGTTTATATTATATTGCACTGTTGGTCCCTGTGGTTTACACTATATTATACTACTGGTCCCTGTGGTTTACACTATATTGCACTATTGGTCCCTAACCCTATTGGTAAAATAGGAACCAATAGTGCAATATAGTGTAAACCACTGGGACCAACAATGTAATATAGTGTAAATTATAGTGACCTTTTCTGTAATTATTTTAAAATAGGGACCAATGATGCAAGAAGTGTAAACCATAGGGACCAAATATGTAATTTACCATTTTAACTGTTATGATTTTTATTATCTAAGTTTTTTATTATTATATAAGCTATAAATTGGTTCAGAATTAAGAATGTAATATTAGAGGTGAGCAAAGGCGGATACCCGGCCAAAATTCATGGAACCGGAATCGGAATCGGAACCAGAACCGGAACCGGAACCAGAACCGGTTCTTAATATTTGGGAACCGGTCCCGGAACCATCGGTTCCGGTTCCGACACCGGGTACCCGGTGTCTAAGTCTTTAAATGTTTTTTAATAAGTGTTAGTTATTACATACTCACAACGTAACGAAATAAATAATAAAACAATGAAACTAATGCGATAAAAGCTATATAAATAATTACGACAATTTTTGAAAATGAAAATGAAAATAAAAAGAATAAACACAACTTGAAATTTTAAATAAAAGTGTGTATGTGTGTGTAACGTAAAAGGTAAAATATTTTTTTAAAAGTTAGTCTATTAAACATAATAATCATATATATTGTCTAACCGGTTTCGGCGGGTACCCGGCGGTTAGCGGTTCCACAAACATGAAAACCGGAACCGGAACCGGTCCCGATCGGTTCCGTATTTTAGGAACCGGAACCGGAACCAATCACATCGGTTCCGGTTCCGGAACCGGCGGTTCCGTAGCGGTTTCGGTTCCAAAAGCGGGTACCCGGTTCCGATGCTCACCCCTATGTAATATATAAGATAAAACTTCACGTTTCTTTTTTTTCCTTCTTATTCTTTCGTATTTCTTAAGACGGTATTTTGTAAATATATCGTTATCTTGAATATACTAGCCATTTCTTTATTTTCTAATCTGACAAACGAAACGAAAGACTTTGTACATTAAACAATTTATGATTTCTAGTGAACCTCACTAGGATTCCATTCCAACTGAAATATTAAAATTTCATATGTAACGGTTTATTTCTTAGTTTTATCTTATCGTGAAGATTTAAGATTAACTTTCGATAGCTGTTTGATGGAAACAATGCTTGTAACTCCACACCTTTAATTCATTTTTGTAAACATGTCGATTCCTTCATCCGATGGGGCTAAAGTAACAAAAACACCAATAAGTTCATTTAACCATTATAAGTTCATAACTCAAGTAAAGCAACATTTACGATCTTCACATCTAATCTCCTCATAGAACCTACAAAATATCCAAACAAACCCAAAATCACCTATTGGATTTCAAGAAAATATCCATGGGCTTCAATGGGCCTATTTTGTGCCTTAAATGGTTCGTGGAAATTGGAATTTTGTAGATTCTCTGGCCCAATTATACTGGAGATGACCATTTAAGGCCCATAATATATTTGTAAGCCCAATTAAACCAACCATTTTAGGCCCGCCGCATGCTTTAATGGGCCCTATCGAGTATGGTTAGAAGTTAGAACTTAGTCATGGGTTTGGTCTTTTTAAGATCGGGCCGACCACTTCTGGTCCTCCCGAAAAACCGAGGACCAATCTAAGCCTAGTTAAAGGTCGTGTCCTAGTCCGGTTTAAGAAAATAGTTTTTACACATAAATGTTATACATATATTTATAATCATAATTATGATTTTTAAGATTTAGTATTTGAGTACATTTTAAATAATCCATCTAAGTAATAAGAACTTGAAAACTTAAAAATCTTTGAAAAGTTGTAATATAATTCATAAAAACTTATTTATAAAAAATCAAACATAAACACAACCGCTTCTAGTTCTGGTCCTGTAATTGATCCTAGATTGGGCCTTGTAAGTTCATATATACTATAACCGATCCCGCAAAGTCAGGCTATATTAGGTTCCAATCAATTTTGGGTTTGGCTAGGTCCCGGCCCCAAGACCCTATAGAACCCAATTTAGCCATCTCTAATTTTAGGTCCGTTATATGTTGTTGTGAACACCCCAATAAATGGACTGTTTTGGGCTTGTTCAATCTATCAAGTCTTGAACACATAAATCTGTATTTATGTTACAAAGTATTTAAATAAAGAAATAAGGATTTCTTAAAACTACATGTTTGAAAATCAATAAAGCCAATTAATAAATACCATCCCATGTGTCTGTTCAAAGCGTTGGAATGCATTTGGTTCTAAGATCGAGTCTCGAACCTTTAATTTAATCTTGTTTGTTTTATTCTTCGCCATCCTCGATTTTATCGTATATGAGTTTTACAATTTTGAATTACAAATCGTTGATAGCAAAAATTGAAGGCTAAATCCAGACGTAACCATGATGGGTAGCCATCAATTTCTCTCTATGTTTTACGATGTTTATGTGCCCATATTGTTTGCCAAGAAAATTGAATGTTGTTTACCATCATGTATATACCATGGACTTGATTATTCATCCCTTAAATAAAGGTCCAATTCAGCTACATACTCAAGAAATATATTTAACATCTTGTCATATTCCGTTTTAAAACGTGTTTATACTGATCTTCTTTTTATTTCAAATGTGAAATGTGAAAATAAAAGAAAGTATATTTCAACATTTTCCTCCTTCAACTACGATAACAAGCTAAGGTGGTTGTACGTTTGCGTTTGCGAAAGGTGTTTTTGATGGAGTTATATTTGTCAAAATAAATTTGACTATGAAGGAATTGGGATGAAATGTGTTCAGATTCGACCAGCTATTTAGTTGACAGACATTGAAAAGAAACATGTTGAAGAAATTGAAATGGAGTTTTCTATCCATACCCCCTTATAGGGGGATGGATAGGTGCATATGAGTGTAAATGTGGTGTCCAGATTAAAGGGAGTATGAGATAATGTGATGAGAAAGAGGTAGGAGGGGGTATGGATAGCAACACCCACTGAAATATATCTATTTGGGTAGCAAAATGTAGCTTTTGAATTAGAATGAAATGTTGGTAAATAACCTATACCCTTTGTTGAAAAAAATTGATTACAAAAATAAAGTAGGAAAATATGTTATTAGTAAAATAAAATAAAAAAGAAAACGAGTGAATCGAGTTGAAAAAAAATCAAGGAGAAAAATCTATAGAGGTAGGCTGGGCATAGTTAGGCCAGTATTGGGCCATTTCTTTGGGCTGGTATAAAGTGGGCTGGGTATGGGATCCACTCCTCATTTATTTATTTGGTTTCTTTGAAAAATGAAAACCTACAATAGAAACATGATTTAATTGTGACCAAAAGGCCCTTAAAACATTGCATTGTAATTTTTGTGTCCAAGTTGATTTTTTAAGTTTATGAAATGGGCCAATCAGTCAACTATAACTCCATAAACTTGAATCCAAATAAAAAAAATCTCCAAAACTAGGCTTATGATGTCATTCCTACTTTCCTAGAATAATTGGAACCATTATTTTGTTAACATTGGTAGAGGTCAGAAGTACGTTCTTATTCCAAACTTAAGAGTCGAGCTATAAAATTTTAAGAGTTCCGTAACGATCTTTGGTTGTTTTCCATTGTAATATTTGTACCACCGACATCTGAACTCACTTTAAGTTCGTGTATGGTGGTATGACGCGCTGATATTGCACGACGGGAAACCAGGCTCATGGCCCATATGGAGCACTCAAAATTCTAAAAGCCATATTTGACGGAGAAAAGTCAACTTTTTCGATTTGGACGAAAAAATATAGTTTCTCAAGCGAGATCGGCTTTCTCGAACGAAATCGATCTTCTCAACAAAGTGTAAGTCGGACATTAGCCGAATTTCAACGTTTAGGGGATTGAACCAGACGTTTTCAGTTTTTAAGTTTATATAGTCTTTAATCCATATGAATTGGTTTAAGATTGTAGTTTCTTTTTTTAGGAATATTGTTTAATCTTTAATTAGGTTGATAATATTTGTATATGATTAATTTCTTGGTTAATAAAATCTTCATTTCTTTTGAATTCCCCACTACTGATACTTTGATATTCTTTTGAATCAATAACATACGAGTTTGTGATTCATCTTCAGTATTGTTCATAATCAACGAAGCTTTGAGTCAAGTAGGGTCGATCCTAAGGTTTCTGATGTCCAGTGCGGGAAAGCTAAAAAAGTGACTCCACGTCTATTTTTTAGCAAATGCAACATATTATTTTAAGGACTTAGGAACCTAATTAAACTAATTAACTCACTATCATATTGTTTTTTACTATATATAATAAAATAATACAATTAAAGAGTGACATAAACAAAACCCTGAATAACATCATGACATAAACTTACATAACCTAAAAAGATTATCCATTTATTTAGAGAAAAAAACAACAATTATATTTACGTATATATGTTCACTTTAATATGTGGAACTTGAAAGAAAAATAAATAAGGTAATACAATGATCTAGGACTTTTTTCTCTATGTACCAACCAAGTTGTAACAATAGCGATCAACCATCAATTAGTAAGATTGGTACAAACATAATAAATAACTTTCATTTATTACCATTGGTATACATGTTGGTTGTTTATCGATGCTTTTTGTATGTGTTGAAAATGACATATTTCTTAAGGAGCAATGTCATGTAATATACACATCTTATCTTTATCACAATCTAATCAATGTTGATGTCGTATACGAAGAGAAACTTAATATGTAAGAATAAATTTAACAACATATAGAAATGTATTTAAAGCATCTCTTTTGAAACCTAAAGTTACATAAAGCTAATGCCGCACAAGTGAAAAATAATATATGCAAACATCAAAGCAAATGCAAATCAGTAAACAACAAAAATTAAACAATGACTAACATTTATAATACGAACAATCAGAAATTTTGTACAAGCGTGTGAACACCAAAGCGATTTCATCATCTAAGCCTTTGAACATACTGGTTTCATACGTATCAATTACAAATGAAAATTAAACAATTCATACTGAACAAGAATGATGATTTCTTAAATGTAACAAATTTGAAACTCTCACAAGTATGTATGATTTTATACATTAACGACCGTCTCTTATTTTCATAAATAGTTAGTGTTCTCATGTGATACATTTTGTTGTTTTCTTAAATAGTTAGCGTTCTCGTATGAACTCATCCCATAAACATAGATAAAGAAAAGTGAAGGGCAACATGGAGAACAGAGAAATGATTTCTTTTTATCAGTGGAACGTTTTTCAAGCCTTGAAAATTGAAACAAACAAGGCTAATTGTTTGATTGTTCTTGATGTCGTTCTCCATTCATTCTATTTAATGGAAGTAATGTCTATTAGGCGCTCAGTTGATACTTGGTGGATTGGACGTGAGCCAATTGTTTATAGACTGGTACTAACTCATTGTTAATAACATAATAACACTTGATGCGCCATAGGCTTGTGATGCACTATATGGCCACATGTGTTACACATGGCCAGGGCCTGCCCTGGAGTCAAGCGATCTGCCACTCACTCTACATCATTCCCCTAATAACACGTCCTTGCCCTTTAGGCATTTTAGATTTTCAAGACAAATTGTTAGGACTCAAGATTGTATGCAGACCACCTCTCTCCATTTGATGTGTTGCTTTCTTTAAGCCTGGGCCCTTTTGATCGTTGCATGCTAATGTTGACACTTAAGAACCATAATGAATTATCTTTTATACGAAATGAACTCCTACTAAATTATGATAGACCATTCATGTTATCATGTATGCTTTAAAATGTTGGGACATATAAGCTAACAACACATTGGTTCGGTCTTTTGCCATAAACACATATAAGCGATAACCAATACGAAAACATAAAAAAAATATGAATTTGTGAAAAAAATAATACAACATTAACTTACTATCTGCATGTTCTAAAAATCTACTTCGTAAATCAACCAATTTTTGTTTCATTTCTAGTTTCATCATTGACTTTATAAATTGTTTAGACCATCGTTATACTTTGATCATTTTAAGTGTTTTAATGAGAAACCTATAAAATAGCACTGTGGTTGAATTATTTTATGTTAGAATGTTTAGAAGATTCTTAAAGTTCATAGATCAAATTAAAACTTTGCAAAATATTAGAGGTGACTATTAAACCACTTTACTGAAAATGAGTCTAAATATATTGTAGCTAATCTAGAAATACCACATGGAACTAAAAAAGAGGTCAAATATATCAAGACTCATACTTATTATACTTTAATATGCTGAGAAGATACAAAAAATGGGTAAATTCGAAAAGAAATATTTTATTATTTTTGTAATAATATTTAAGATATTTAATAACTATTTGAAAAAGATTAAAATGTTATGACATGTATTGGCTTATACTAAAAACTTAAAAATCATTTTAATGTGTTATTTAATCTAATTTATAAGTCATGTATGGAAAAAAATAGGTTTGTAAACGAACCAAGCAAACATATACATTGAATTTGTTCATGTCCATTTCTTTAACTATAAAGTAATAAATGAAAGGACAGGAACCTAAAAATGAACAAACTTTATTATTCGTGTTCCTTCATTTAGATGTTAAAAAAAAAATAAAATGAGCATAAAACAACTGATTATATTATCAGGAACGTAAAAAAATCACAGCTTAGGGGAGTCTAGTCTAGGCCACTGATTTGTGCGTTATGATGTATTCAAAATTTGAAATCTTACCGATAAAACCAGTTAAGAAAGTAACAGAAATAATCTATAAGACATATGTTGTTAATGAACAAATTATTATAAAGTCAAATTGTTTAATATAAATACATACAAAGGAATATACATTAAGAAACATAAATTAAAGAACTTCTATGCATATAATGTTGCTAACTTGGTATTTTGACATTTGGACTTGTGTTCTAGTCCCAATATGAAGGATTTAGAAACTTTAGTAGGCTTATAATTTATAAAGTTAACCCTTAGATTAACTAAAAATAAGTATGTTTACATTGAGCTCTATAGAAGAGCATGGATATTTCATGGTAAAAAAAATAGGCCTTGGGTCTTTTGACCTTAAAATCTGATTTTTGGACCAAACTACACAAAGGACCACATGAGTACAAATAGAGATGGTCAAACCAATTTGGTCTAGTTTGGGAGTAGTTGGGACCGTTGGTTAAGGACTAGTTATAGTTTTCCACCAAAAACCAGTTTGACCTAGGACTGGTTATGGGACCAACCCAATTTTTTTAATTAATTTTTATTTATAATGTGTTTTTAAGTATATTTTTAAATGTATTTGATTGAAAATCAAAATGTATTTTTATAATGTATTTATTACAGTGTATTATAACAAAAAAAGAGTGTTGACTAACAAGCGAAGACTCATAAGTTAGTTGTTGACTAACAAGCTAGTTGTTAGCAGATGAACAAGTTACACTTGGTAAAAAATAGCTTATAAATATATAAAATGGCTAGAAAGGACATCATGAATATATAAATAATTACAAATATCCTTTGTAATATAACTGAGATAAATTTCTAACAATGTAAATATGTCAATCAATACAAACAAGATGCTAAAGAAAAATTAAATAATGTCTTCCAGTGTTGTGGCGGATTGGTTATTGCTCGGGGGGTTCATAGCGCCCTAACCCAGTTCGAATCTTCCCGTGCGCATGCCTAGGGACATTTAAGTACGGCCATGTTTAGCCCCCAAAATTGTCGGAGATTAGTCAGGCTTTGGCCCGTACATCCTTCCAAAAAAAATTAGATAATATAAAACTTATTAATATATATATATACACACACACTACAAATTTAGAATTTGTTAAAACAATTTTTATTTGCATTAATCTGTTATTTTAAATAGCCATTACATATGATATAAATAAAAATAAAAGTGCAATGTTTCACACATCCTAACTAATTTGTATTTTAAAAGAATATAATTAGTAATTAAATATTTCATTAAAATATTTAGCATATTTTAATTATTTATGAAAAATATAAGTATAACTTTAATTCTATGTAACTTAAATAAATATTTTTAAAATTGTTATATATTTTTTTTAAAGATTGTTATATTTGTTTTTTTGATAAGTAAGTATATCAAATAATGCATAAAAAATATTTGATATAATTAACAATATTTATAAATTACAAATAATTAATAATTATTATTAATAAATAATGTATAATNTACTATAAGTTAATATTAAGTGATAAATAATAGTAATAAATAAATAATGTTTATTAATAATTAATAATTATTTTTAACTAATAATAATATTAATTAGGCATATAATTGAAAAAAATCACAAATAGTCTCTCATAAGCTATCCAAGTAGCTTATTAGTAAGCTTGCTTAGCTTATGTTTACCCAAACATATATATGAAAAATAAGCTAGCTTATAAGCTAACTTATTTTTACCAAACAATGCCTAATTATTTTAAACCATATTGGATTGAACAAAGTTTTATAACAAAAATATATTTTTTAGTGAATTTGATTGACCCAATTACTTATTTGATTGACTAAATTTTTCAAAAATAAATTTTATATGTTAAGAATCAATTTGGGCCCAATCCGGATTAAGACTGGTTCTCATAACAGGGCCAAAGTATTTTGGTCAGGGCCTTGTCCAACTTGGGACCAATTATGGCAATCACTCTTTGGTATTAGAACCGAGACCGATTTGGGGTCGGCTTGGGTAGGTGCACGATCGGTTTTTGGCCACCTCTAGCTATGGTTCAACCCGTGTAACTCTCTATTTCATGCTACAGAAATGTGTGCAACCACACACACAACATAAGTCGCATGAAAAGTCGCGGACGCCTACTTGGACAGGTTTTGACAATTAATTTTGGTTGTCAAAAAAATGTATAGATACCTTTCTTCCCTAGATATTGATTCCCATAAAACTTCCTCTCTATCGTCCTAGCTATCCTCAAAAAACATATTATCAATTTAATGGGATTGGACTGACTTGCCTCAATTTGATCATATAGCTTTATCCTTCTGACGACGTCGAGATCAAACATGATAGCGGTGGAATTTTCTCTTAGAACACTTCAAATTGACCGCTATCTATTTTTACTTTAATAAATTTGACATTATCATCTAAGAGGCAAGCAACCTAAAGTTTTTGTCGATTTACTTGTATAAAATTTTTAAGTTGCTTTGATTTGATATTGATTATCGATATTTTAGTTAAAACGTAAAACCAAATGATTGAAACTGAATAGTTCCCATTTATTCGTTCATTTAATCAAAGAACATATTTATTTATTAAATAAACAATCTTGAACAGATTTTTTGTCGGACGATTCATTGAACCCTATATATATGCATCCATTTATCGTAATTTAATTTATATAAAAAAAGGGTAAATGATTGATTCACAATATATGAGGGTTGGGTTTCGGTAAGAAGTTGAGTTAACGTGAAAAGCGTGAAAAATTATTATCAACCGTTAGATGCACATTAGGATGAGATAACAAGATGCACCATATAAATACTCATATCAAACGCGATTCATAGGAGCGTTTAAGATTAAAAGTCATTAAGGCGTAGATCCACTTCTCACGCTAATTTAACTTCTCGAACATGATTCTCCGTCTAATAGGCATATGATCGTGTAAGAAGTTGAATTGATTGTGAGAAGTGGATTTGAACCATTGATCATTTTTAATCTCATGTCCTCCTATGAATTGTTCTTTAGAAAAGAATTAATTCAGTGCATCTCGATGTATTTATCTCGATGCATCTCAACCTAATGTGCGTTCAGATATCATCGAACAGGGGTGGACCTAGAAATTTTTTCAAACGGTGACATAATTTGACTATAAGAAACATATACAGAAATATACTTCACAAAATCTATATTAGTCTAGTTGTTGGTCCCTTGCTTTTCAAATATAAAATGACTCTAACAAGACTTGAACTCAAGACCTCAAGTTTAAAAAGCAAGTAACTTACCAACTCTACCAAAGAAAACTTATGTCCTAATTGCAGTTTCAAAATATATATGATATGACACACAACAAATTCGATGACACCTGTAAAGACCTGTAATTTTTTACACTATGCCAGATAAATGAAACGGTGGCACGTGCCACCGTATACATAAAGCTAGGTCCGCCCCTGTCATCCGATAGTGATCCAGGAGTGAAGAACCACTTTTCATATTTCTCACCAAATATAACCCTTCTCATGAGAACCCATCCGTCGTCAAATATTATGAATAGTTATTAGAAAATTAAATGTTTATATATACATATTCATTATAATATTACTTTAATTTAAATTATTTTAGTGGAAAGGGGTCCACAAATATTTGGAACAGTCACGTGACCGGTGGTCCGACAGAAACATCCGTATTAAACAACTCTGCCTCTTTCCAACATAGGCTACTAATATGGTGACACGTGTCATGTCGCCCTTAGAAGGGGTTATACACATGTGACGTTAACTTCACGAAGGGGACGTTGCATCATGGTTATGTCCCTAACAAAGGAGCTTTTCTATTTATTTATAATTTTTACATTTTTATTTATTTATTTATTATTATTAT
>LUCG01306415.1:0-12679 GCA_001633085.1 Carthamus tinctorius
GGGGGGGAGGGTGTGGACCTACAACTACAATCAGAGGTTATGAATATGGTGAAGGTCAAGCCTCAAGCCTTATGAGTTATGGTAAGAACATGACGTTTTTCATGACGTGTCTTAAGGCGATATACACATACACTTTCACTTGTGTATGTTAGTGTTTTGGATAATACGATAGAACAATTTAAATTCATAGCAAGTAATAAAACTTAAAAAAAAAAATAAAGAATAACCATTGATACAAAGTATATTAAAATTATAAAAATGATATCAAGAATGCAAAATCGGGATTATATCTCTTGAATCCCTACTCATTACTTTCTTCAATTTTCAAATAATTCGTGTTCAACTCTCCAAGTACGGGAATGGGATTAAGTATTTACGTATTTAAGGTTTTAGTTTTAACGTTAATTTAAGTTTTAAGTCTCGTACATAGTTACCATTTATCCTATAAAGTTATATATAAAAGTAACTGCAAGCCTTAGAAAATAATGCATTGTAACGTGCCATAACACGTTACAATGCAAGCCAAGCCTTAGAGTGGAGCCATAGGAGTTAACGTGGCCCAAGCCTTGACACTATAACGCGTCATAACGAGTTATTTAGAACCATAACTACAATCAATAATATCATATGGTTTGTGGTAAAAGGGAAAATAGTATTATTTCTTTAGATATTCTTTTACCGTCAAATTATGTCACCCATTAAAAAATATTCCCATGTCCGCCTCTTTGATCAACATGATAATTTAAATTTGTGTACTATTTTAAAGTTACTTTTTTCAAGATGTACAATGCAGTAAAAATGTCGCAAAATCTAAAGTTGCAATTTGCATCTTCACAAGCAACCAGAAGTGAGATTTTTTGTGACCCTAAAAGGAATACTATTATAGCACGTCGTCTTGACAAACCTATCCAAAATCCAAATCTTTGTTTTCCATAGTTTAAGCATGTAAAATGCTAGAATCACGTAGAACTAATAAACATGCTTAAAATTTTTAGAAATACAATGACAAAATAATCATCACCTCGGCTACCAAAAATTTTCTTGGTTGCTGTACAACAGGAACGATGTTGCATCATCGTCCTAGCAGCTGTCCTACAAGCACGTAAACGTGGAACCACAAGTTAAATGCAATGGCTGATTTTCAAAATGAAGATGAAAAGGAGAAATAACCTTCTAACATATTCTTCTTAAAAATGCATGACCTACTGATACATTTGAAAATGCTCTTGTGAAACATAAGAATAACTCTTCATAACCCCAAATGCTTCACCTAGTCTTACAGGATAGATTGCCAAGAGACATTTGCTCTGTTTGCAAAACTAAATATTTTCAGAGTTTTATTACTGATCGTTGGCGGGCCTTTGCATCAACTAGATGTCAAAAACGCTTTCCTCATGGAGATCTAGAGGAAGAAGTCTTCATGCATAATCCTCTTGGTTTTCCACAAAAGAAAATCAGGGCAAGGTATGCAGACTTCGAAAATCCCTTTATGGCCTCAGACAATCTCCTTGTGCACCAACTAATTTTCTAAGGTAGCGTTTGTAGGATTGGACAGAACTAGAAGGGACAAGATTGGACAAAGCAAGCGTGTGTTCGGTGTTTGGTACAACTAAGATTGGACAATGAAAGAACTAGACAACTTCCCCCCAAAACTTACTTGAAAGAAGTATGTGTCAAATAATAGTTATAATAAAGACAAATAGGGTAAAAGGTTTAATTTGTAAACATTTTAACACAATTTTCTTATACATAAACACACACACACACACACACTATATATAATAGTACCAAATCAAATGAAATTTTTTCTGTTATTGATGGTAGTTTGAAAAACCTGACTCGTACAGAGGAGAAATTATGTTTTATTTAGTTTAGAAGATCCTTATCAATTGGGAAAGGCGCTATGAAGATTTTTGCAACAACAATGGTTGTAGAGGTAGAGATATTGGTTATTGGTGGACGATGGTCGTTGTGATAGACTGATAGTGGTGGTGGTGGCAGTCGACAAAGGTGAATGAGGTAGTTATGGCTGATATAGTGGAGGTAGTAATTGAGGTAGTTGGTGGCGTTGGTGTTATGGTAGAGGTGAGGTGGCCAACTGTGGTTGTGGAGGCGATGGTTTGTGGTAGTGGAGGAGGTTGGACCGTAACACTTGCCTTCATGAAGCTTCCACGTCTACTTATTTCATAATCTAACATTTTCTCAAAAGAAAGAATAGAACTAAATCTTTTTCGTATAAAACTAAATTCCTTGTAAATTTTGAAGCCCCCTCCAAGAGTTAGTTGGGATCCACTTAGGTTTTGCGTCTTTAGGCCTCTTTCATAGACAGGGTTCATATGGCCAATTGTCAGTTTATTGCTCCTCTGGAACTCAAGTTCCCCTTCTGGCATCATGCAGCTTCAGTAGGGTTGTGCTACCTTAGGTCATCTTTTGAGCAAATCATGAATTGGGCCTTTTAGCCTGAATATTTGTTATTGTTCATACCGGTTTATGCATCTATAGGCACCTACACTAACAGAGTACTATTTTAGGGCTGATTGAACAATGTAAGTGAGAACTAATAGCTAGACTGTTATACCCTAGAAACTGCTATTTGGTACGAGTATTGGGTGGTAGCTGTAATAATTAACAATGCTGTAATAACAGAATGTGAGGAAGGTGCAAGTGCTGTGCAGGGGCAGTATAGTGATCTTGGGTCTTCTGTTTCAAAGGGGGAAAAAGGGTAAAGTAGCAAGTAGTAGTCTATTAAATAGGTGAGAGGGTGGGTAGTAGGAGAGGGGGTATCTAATTTGTAAACACTGAAAAGGGCAAGAGCCTTAAGAGACCACAACTTCTCGAGACCTCTTAACCATTTTATTGATAGTAGATATTCATATAAAATCCATTTCATTGACAGTAGAAATTGTTCTGTTTCGTTAATGATTAATAGTAGGAGTGCATCATAGACCATGTTGTAACAAGGAGATGCATGACTACCATATAGTTAAGATCTGTGACAAGCAGCTATGACTGATAGATTATAGATTCAAAGAATTTGACAAGTATAACAAACCAAATGAAGCCACACAAAGATTAGAAAAAATACCTTAGTTTTCACCAGAAGGACAAGGATTTGGAAGAAAATCGCTTGTTGAATTCCCCAACGTTCTTTGAGGTCCTAAGGCATTATTCATATGGAAATGATCTGAAAACTTTTTAGGCAAGATCGTTACGGATTCGTCCCAAAAAGGTTCTGAACTTTTTGCAGGAACTGGATCAGGACCTAGCTGCTATGAGCAAAACATTCAGCTAAATAGTACAAATAGAAATTCATATTGCATTAAATTACTATATAAAGAAAGATAAATCAAGAACACATTTGGTAAAATACAAATAGCTTTAGTATAATCCGTAAGAACAAACTTCATCCAAAATCTACCATTGAGCGATCGAATGCTCATGGGCAAATCTTTGCAAGTTCTCTGATAATGAATGGTAATTCGAAATTTTAAAGCATAACAGCATGCTTACAAACAATTTGTATTATTACAGAAACATGAACAGATAAAAGAAAACATCTACATGGCAACGGAACATTTGTCACAAACCTTTTCACGCTGGTCGTCAATTTTCTCAAGACAAGAATAACTGTGAGTCGATGTCCATGATGGCATCTTATTGTTGTCTGAATATTGTGAATTGCTTAACCCATGATCATGTTGTGTGGATGATCTGTAGTACATATGGCTTATTGCGGATCTGAGACGTTGGGTTCTTTGAGAATAGAAGATCTTGGTTGCAAGCGGAGCTGGAACAGTTAACATTCCTGCTCAACCATCATTGTAATCGCGTAGATTTGTTTAGTACATTAAACAGTAAAAAACAAAATATATGCATTTTTATTAGTTATTTCTCAAAAGATTGAGCCAATCATGCCTACTCAAAATCATTGTTACAAGAAGCATGAAACAATTGCTTCTATTGCAGCTCAACAGTAAAAACAAGTGGCGAATTACCTTTGGCTTGTAATTGGTGGTTATTGAGTTTCCTAGGTTTTTGATGGCTGGTGACACTATCAAAGTTCTTTACGCTTCTTGCCTGTGATTCGTTGGAGAATTCTCTGCCTGCACAACAAGGGTTTCGCTCCAAATGAGGACATGAGCACATCCAACATGTATTTAACATGAGCGACACCGAAAAGCATATACAAAGTTGCTACATATTGGCCACTAATAAGGGGCAAGTTAATCTTCATACTGCACACAAACAGGCTCAATGGTAAAAGGTTCACAACAAGTATCATAAAACCTCATCACAACCAAAACTGAAATCTGGCACAATGTTATTGGCTCACACAAGAAATTTTGATTCTTGGAGATGTGCATTTGCCTCATTTCACACTGGATCTGTGCCATGCACACTTTTCGGATTCAACTCTTCAAGGGCAACAACATTTTGTTTATTGCTCTTCTAGGATATAGACGATGGCCAACAAGTACATAATAACTGGCCATGGACCTCCTGTTATAAGGGCATCCATGATCCATGCAGCAAGTGTCTAAATAATCCATAACTTAGTTTTGCCCGATCAGGATTTAAAACATCAGCTAGAGCTCTTTTGAGCTACCTCAGTATCTCAATAATTACGCCGAGATGACTGGTACGAGGGAATCACAACTCCTCTTAAAGACAAACATAACTGACGATGTTTTGATGACGAAAAAAACATGTGAAATAAGTAAAAAATCATGACATCTTTTTTTATCTTGCAAAACACATCATATATCTTTAGTGTTATATTTTGTTGTTCTTAACACATATAAAAGAATATATTATGCAATGGTCTAGTCATACCAGGACTATTATTTATTTTTTTCAAATCAACTTTCCATTAACAAAACCCATCTCTGTAGATGTACTCCAATGCAAAAACCTTTTGAAAACTGTTTAAACAATTAATATTTAACATTTACCCTCATCTATTTGAATTGTTCTATAATGCCCCCTTCTCTAAAGATCAATCATGATTACATTGTGTTCATCATCAATCCATCATAATCCAAACTTTGCGAACTCTTATTCAGGTTATTTGAAATAAATTATACAATGTTAATGCTTTTTACTATTCGAATTGGTGTCATTTTAAAGGATCTATTTTGTTGTAAAAATACATACTATTGTTTTGAATATTTAATAAATTAGATTTATTAATCAAAATACTAATAAAGGTTTAAAGTGAAAATAAGATCGAGAGAAGGGGCAAAATGAAAATAAATTAGGAAAAGCTAAGACTTCAACTGCTTATTGTAGAACAAGTCTTTGTTTAAATTAGCCATCTTCTCCAATGCAACCAGCTCATGTAAAAAGGTTTCCAAATATTAAGAAGTCGTTGAATAAGCTTGCATTGGAGATGCTCTTACAACGTATGAGTTTACAGTAATATGGATACCACTACAGAAAATATTGACCATCGAGTTTGTGGTTGGTGACAAGTTGAGAAGAATCCGACTTTGACCATCAAGTTGAGAGGTGACCGTCGAGTTTGTGGTTGGTGCAAGATTGGAGGTGATTTAGGAGGTGAGGGAATTCGGAGTTATAGTAAGAAGTTATGGATTTGAATATAATGATGAGGAAGGTGGAAGAAGAGAGCCAAAGAAGCAGACTATGGTTTTAGCTCTCATACCATGAAGAAATTCAGGAATTTGCTGCTTGCCACTGAAAGTAATTTATAGCCTAATATTCAAAAAGATGGTTTAATATTCTAGCCGCCCAAATCAGCAACTAAATCTTATAAAACATGAAACTACCGGCTACTCCTCTTATCTTGTACAAGTCTTCATATCTTATACAAACTAATAATGAATAAATATCTCCTATAACCATTTAGAAGGAAAGTAGCATATTTCCACCGTCTCCAACTTCAAGGTCCACTATGAAAACAGAAAGTAGAGAAGTAAAAGACATGAAGAATCTTACAAGTTTTAGCAAAGGCAAATTTATGCCAGAATTCTTGTGCCACAGACCTTCAATACACGCACAAAAAATTGGGTAAAATTGATTGATTCAAGATATTTCTACTAATAGTAGCAAACTTTCAATCTACCAAAACGTAAATGTATAGATACAATGTATCCAAGTCTAAAAATGGGAAGATTATTAAATATTCTGAAAAAATAAACATCCAAAGAACAGTGTTAAAGTCAGACATCCTGACTAATTCGGGATTTGAGAATTTGACAGATGCAGAATTTTGAAATGTCAACTTGTTTTCTTTTGACTCATATAACTATGGTGTCTTTCCAAAATGGAAAAACGAAGAGAGAAAATACAATGAACTCTTAAGATATATGTTTGCACTTTGTGGCGTCTATAACCAGGGTCGATAGTTATGTCGACTTAGATTATTGGAGTGATTCAAATATAGCGTCGTTCTCTCATGGGTTATGTATTCACCATTGGCTTATATGTTACCAGTTGGAAGGTCGTCTTACAACCTACGGTTGTGTCTAGTATTGAGAGGCATATAAGGCTGCGATGTGGCTCCAGAGTTTGTTCAGCGAACTTTGTGATGATATAGTGGTGGATTTTGTTTTTATGATTTTAAACTTGGTCGCTGTTCAAGGTAGCCACTGAAAGCTAGGTGGAGGACGTTAGTTCTTAAACTGGTGTATGATAATAATGTTTGTGGAGCTTGTTCTTGGAGTATACTTTTACATGGTTTGGAGTCGAGATGCAGATTGTTAATATGGGCCCAAATCGGATTTCTAGATCATAGATTTGTATCATCGAGTTAACTTGGCCGAGCAAGTCACCAAACTAAAACCAGATACTCGCGGTACAAAAGTTGCCACTTGTAGAAACTACAGAATGCAACCTGAAGTCGCATTGCCTCAATCTTGCGAGTTAAGTTGTGAGCTGAAGACAACTCGCATGCACTTATCTAATGGGGAGGGTGAGTTGTACCATGCAACCTAAAGTCGCGCAGCTGACCTGATGGGTTTTATTAGGGTTGATTTGTTAGTTATCTCCATATATTGTTCAATATTCTCCCAAACTCCATTGACAAACTAGACCAAGAAATATGTGATTTCTCCTTTCAATTATGGTAAACTTCATCATTTACTAGTGGACTTCTCTTTCAGTGGCCTCCCAAGCCCATGGTATTCTCCTGTTTCAAGTTTCCACATAAATCTCGGTGTTGTCTCTATACTCTTTGTTTTATTATGTAGTTTATGTTTAAAGATTATTGCTATAAGAATAATCATCGTTAACGCATTGAGGATCTAGTTCATCATTCTGAATTAGACCCAACTTGTAGTTCAAACTTTTGGTCGTGAAATTACTCTTCTGCTGTGTGAGTTTGACCTTATGTTGGAGTATTCATTTATTGTCAGCATATTTGATGTCTCAAACTCATAACACAACGGGTAATACATCCAGCCACATAAAAGCAAACTTGTAGCTACAGTTGTGGTATGATGAAGAATTAGTTTCTTTGAGCTACTTTTGGTAACTTTACGATTTCTACTGATGTATATCTAGCTATAACCTACTAACGTGCCACTTATGAGAACTATTCTTGTTACTGCAGATAAAGTACATTTTTTTTAGTTCATCACAAGTCCACAATGACCACAACCTGAAGCAATGCGTGAGATTAAAAAGATGTGCACCAAAGAGAGGCCATTAACAAAACAAATGGAACTAGAGCTTAAACAAAAAAGAAAGACATGGAACTTCGAAAATAAGGAATATACCTTTTGCTTGTATGGGAAATGAAGTTGCCTTTAGGGTTGGTTCATCCAGATTATAATTTGAACCAGGCTTACCAACTGATGCAACTTGTGCTTACCTTGAAGTTAAGCTCAACAAGCATGTCGTACAGGTAAGTCAGAAAACAGCTAAAAGAAAACCCCACATTCCTGACACCTTTGAAAAAAGCTTGCAGGATCCAACTTTCAGAAACAAATGAGAAAGTATAATGTAAAAATAATGACTAGTAGTAGCAAAAGAAGCACGGTCTTAAGTTTGTCTTCATGTTATCTACTAAAAGGATACTAGACATACAAATCTGTAACTTCTTCCTCTCCTTCCTTGGAGGTTTCTTTTGCCCAGCAACAACATCAGGCTCTGTTGTATTGTCTACTATTGAACTTAATGACTTGCAAATATCTGTAAAAATGGAAGGGAAAAAATTAAATTGATAAATTCATGTTCAACAGCAGCTCACTGGGTAGCTTAAAAACAAAAGGAAACGGATGGGAGCACCAAAACAAATTATAGGATACATGATTAATTTATATTCTATCATGATCATCAAAAAGTAGAAAGAACTTTTGCAACTGGAGGTCACTGGACTTTCAGTCAAGTTCAAAAGAAAAACTTTTAGACGTGTTTAGAGAAGGCATGCTTATAAAAAGTTTGACAAAGGATGATTCCAGTCACTCAACATCACATCACTAAAGGTTACATATACAAGACAATTTATATATATATATATATATATATATATTAGAGATAGGTTCCACGGAGAACCATAAGAAAATTGGAGAATGTGGCAACTCTCCATCAACATCCATCGGTTTTGATCAACGGCTGAGAATATAGGGGAGGTTACATTTTTCCCATAACTCCAAGACTATAGGGGTGCTTACATTTGAATCTGGGCCCTCTATTTTTTCAGATCCAATGGATGATGGAGGGTTATATACACACACAAACAAGCTACAAACATACAGATGCAATTGTTACAAAATTTCACCAAACCAGGCGGCCTTCTAGCAGTTGTAGCTGAGAATCGAAATGTCAAGATCATAATAATGTTGTGGCGCATATATCAGAAGATGGTTGGCTAGGTATGTGTGCCAAATAATGTTGAAGTACTGAATCTCTTAGGAGATGAAGCAGACCAGATTCAGCAGAAGAACAACCAGTGCCACTTGAAGTTAGTTCCTTTTCTGGTTGGGGAAGTTAGGCAAAATGTCAGATGGGAGGGTGTTAAGGTCCCATGGTATAGGATGGTTTGGTATAATCAATGCATCCCATGACATGCACTTATTCTGTGGCTTGATATGTAAGGAATGCTACAAAAAACAAGACAAAATTAGAGCTCGGAAACAACACCACCAGATACTGTATGCCCATTGTTTTCCTCACAACTTGTTTCTTACCCCCATATGTTCTTTTTCAAAACAGGCTGGAGCAAGAAGAAGATGTTCATGAACATGGAGAATGTGTAGGAAGAGTGGGATGTCATCATATGTTGTATCCAGCCTATGGCAAACCATAAGACTATCTGCAGCTATGTGCCAGGTTCTTGAGGTGTGGTATACTACATATGGAGAGAGAGAAACCACCGGCTGTTCAAATCGACTTCAAGGTGTGCCGATGAGGTGTTCCGTATGATCTATAATGTGGTAAGCTTGAGAATTTTTGGGCCTCAAATGCCAGGCATCAACAAATAAGGCCCGCGTTATTGCGGAAGATTGGCTCGACTCAAGATTTATATAGGGACTTGAGTCATTACCATGGTATTTGCTTGGCTTTGTTTTGGTTAGTAGTTATGTGGTACGGAGCATGCTGCAACCACTTTCGCTTATTTGATTTGACTAGTATTATCCGCATTGATCTTGCGATATGTCCTAGAAGATAGAGAGGATATGTTGGTGGAAGGCGCAACAATAGTTTGTAAAATTCTTTTTGTGATTAATAACATTTTTCAGTGGTTCTGCTGTCCTTCCAAAAATAATGTGAAGATCATTACTCATGAGAAACAAAGTAATGGGTTACTAGAGCCAACCAACTGTATTGGGGAACGATTTTCACTCTATGTTTTCTTGCTATATGTAGTTTGACAGGAAAAAATCTAATCATGTTAATAATAACGACGCAAACTATATGAGAATCCTGGTGTCAGGTTCCATCATTGTCAAATGAAGTTGTAATATACGTCAGTGTTCATTTTTCATTCCCCAACCTAACATATATAGTCATAACCACAGTACAACCATACAGAGGCCAAGAACGCCCATAAAAAACAAGAAAAATAATGTTACCTGCATGGGTTGCATATTGGCTAACCTTCACAGGTTTTTTGCAAGAATTGCAACAAACCTGCATGTTGAGAATTGAGAATTAATATGAAATGCATCAGCAATGTAAATGAAGATAAACAACAGAAGGCAGCATGCATTTTGAGAAGTATAGAAGAAGACTCCAATTTGAAAGTCAGCTTATCTGTCCTTAAAGTTTTTGAGATAAATTTTAAATGGTCATGCTATCAGAATTACCTGCTATTTAGATGAAACCTTTGAAGTTTCACCAGGCGCCCATTGTTTTGTGGTAACAGATCTATAATTCCATAGTAAGGACAAGATCATTGTATTTGTTGAACAAGAAGTCAAGAAGATAAATTTTTACAAGAGGCCCTTTGGAACGATCACAATAATAGAAAAGGAGTGTTTTACAGCCAGTCAGCCAAATCCCATAAAATGACACTCAATATATCATTTTAATCCTACCAACCACGAGGTTGTGGTTCAAGCCTCATTGTCTTTTACCTTGTGACGGAAGGGCAAGGGGGGTGCTTCAAGCAAAACAAGTAAAAAATACCAAGATAATTCTCAAAAAGAGCATAAAAGCAAAACCAAAACTTGTATGAAGCCTCACCAATATTAAAGGATCCACCATAGGCCTCAAACCAAATACATGCATATCTGCATTGGAAAATTTTAAACGTAACACAGAAGTGAGTATGCAAATATATTGAAGTTTAACATCAGATTCCCCATAATAAATAATAGTAGGACTAAGCCTTTTGCATACCAGTAGTAAAGAGAGGGTAATGCTAGCAGCACTCCAGATGTGAGGGTTGCATAGCATCCCTCTTTCCAAGATAAGGAACTGTTGCAACTTCCGTTGCACTTATCAACAAGATAAAACACAATAATGTTTTACGGGGTCTACTTTTGTGCAGTGCTTTAAGCACGAGAGAAAACAGATGGGAGTCACTGATATTTTGGGTACAAGGGGACACCTTTCTCATCCATTATCTTATAAAAGAAATAATCACTGCATTATTAAGTTTCATGAACCTGAATAGGGGCCTGGTGATCATCTCAATGGTCCAACCAACAAGAGATTGTTGGTAACAGGTTTTCTTGGTTAATATTGTTCCCCATTAGGATTGCTTGCCATCTCAAAGGTATAACGAACAAGAAGAGATTTTAGATCTCAGGTTTCCTTGATTTGTCTTTTTTTCCATTAGTTTGTTATCTACGATTTATGTATGATTCTTGCTCCATAACCCCACTTTTTGAGGTACACTTTTTATGAGGAGGGTTCTCTCACATGATAAACAATTAATTAAAACCCTTCGAAAATCCCATGTTATTAGGCAAAGAAGGCTTTATCATCCAAAACCCATGTGCCTTCTAAATATTCCTCCAACAACAGATGTACTGCACTATGGCAGTTGTAGCAGTCCCTCCCTCACCTAGAGCCCTGTATCACTTACTCAGGAAACCACCAGTAGGTGTGCACCGACTATGTCCAGCCACCTATTCTGGTCTGCACATGCTGTCCTACACTCTTGTGACTAATCCTTTTTCCCATAGCATCTGTAGGGATCCTGCCTCATGATGAGGGTGTTCTAGGGCTCATTATAACCCCTCTGCAGTTCATCACCTCTCTGCCAACAAGCACCTATGCACCACAATTGTTCATCTGATCAACAAAGTATTTCCCATGTCAGTGTGTACAAGATCTGATGACTTGCACAAAATTCTAAAGGCAATGTTTCAACAGTTCAGAAATTTCAGGATTAGCATGTCAAATTTCAGAATGTTCAGGCCAGACTGCAAATTAATAAACTGCATGCTCTATTTTGCGATTGTCAGAAATCCTAATGGATCACACCGTAACTTGCAAACAGTTCAGTGACTGCCTTGAAATTTCAGAAAGTACACGCCATTTGGCAAATGTCAGAAACTACTGAAACTTTCTGATCTTTATTGAAATCAGGGAACATTGTCCTAAGGGGCCGTTTTAAAAGTTTCAGGAAATTAATTGCCAAGTTTGTTATATTGCCTATCTTCAAGGGATCTCTAGTGATTCCCTATTCAATATGTCCATAATCATGAATTTTTTGTAACCTTTGTGACATTTACTCTTTCCCAAGTCATCCCCAAGACTCTCCTACCATCCCTGTTTTCACAAGCCAAGAATGACTTCAAATGACTTCTAGGATCATTTCATTGAGGAGCTTTCCATCTCCAAATGACTTCTTTCATATCATGCGCAATCCACTCTTATGCTACTTCAACATATTCAAGTAAATTAAGTAATTTATTGCATGGAAATCTTCCTTGACGATAAATAATTTTGTTTACAGTCAACAATACTTCATCTCTCCCCCATAAGTGATGTACAATTCACTTAAGGAAGGGAATCCTTGGGATTTCCTAGGAATTGGAGGGAATCCTTGGGATTTCCTAGGAATTGGAATCCAATTCCAATAGATTCATGTGTTTGGTTGAGCTTAAGGAAGGGAATTGGAATTCAAGGATGGGATTTAATTCCCTCAGGTAAGGGATTCTAAATTCTTTTGCTTGTTAGAAGGATTTCAAAATCCCATCATTTGGGAATCTGCTCATTACCATTATACCCCTCTCAACCCCATCCTCTCTCTCTCTCTCTCTCT